>JANIHZ010000209.1:70830973-70843955 GCA_027478365.1 Erythroxylum rufum | reverse complement strand
TTATAGCAGTTATGTTCTCTTATAAGGCATCATAAAGAATAACAAAATAATTAAAAACCCAAAATTTCTCATTTCATTTCTCAAACAATATGTACATTGTAGCTTTACAACAACACCCATATACGTATAATAACAAAAACTAACTAGAGTTTACATCTCTGTATACAGTACATGCTACATACATGAGGAATTATATAAAAATTTTATCTAGATCCTTTAGTCTTAGCTGACCGACCTTTGAGCCCTTTCTTCTATCCAAAATTATAAGAACTATGCTGCTTCTAGATTTTCTCTGTCACTAGTATCCTCTCTCTAACTTGAAATGCCAACGTTGCAATTTTGATTAGTTTTGCAAACTCAGTAAGCTACCTATCATCGATGGCTCACTCATAACACATAACATATACAGTTTATGTAATCACGTAATTCATATTATTTCACTAAAAATAATATAGCATCACGTATCACTTTGATCACTTATTTTACATATCACGTTTAGAGCAGTCAAACAATTCATTTTGATCATTTAAAACATACATATCAATTATAAATGAAATGCACACGAGACTCACTTCCAATTATTACTTTGTTGTGACCGAGTGCCTTTTTACTGACCCATATCCCTTGTGGATACTGAGCTTGTTTCAGATATTGTCCCATATCCCTTAGTGGATATCGGGTACATTAATAACTGAGCCAGAGGCTCTTACACATTCTGAGCTTTAAGCTCTTTCAGACTAGTCACTCTGATCACAACTGCCTTTATATTATCATGCATTCATGTAATGAAATGCATCACATGTATTTAGTCAATCAAATGTGCTCAACATTACACATTCATATTCACTATCACAAACTCATTCACACCTGTCCGACATTCAACATATACATTAAGAATCACTTATTTCGTCAAATTTACATTCAATGAGCACTTCCAATATGTATTTCATGCATCAAACGCCTCGAACAGTCAATGTCCATAATCAACACAATCACATTCACATAATAATTTAAAACAGAATTTAAAACAAATAATTAATCAAGTGAGACCATCTAGGTTACTTACAGTTTGCTCCAGATAACTATTGCCTTGAAGTTTCGGCAACGTCTAGATGTTATCGTTCTAATTGCTCTTCTATATCATACAACACACTTTTACTTACATCACAATGTTGCACAATTATATAAGTATTCATTTATGCACAAACGTGTATATGAATTATGTACACTGCAAGCTCAATAACAATCTTGGGTATATTTCTTTTATTTTCATCTCATGATCATTCATACTTCAAAACTCATATATTTCTAATTTGAACTTAGGTTTACATCTCAATAATACAAATTTATTCTAAGTTCATCACTCAATCAAGCACTAAGGTTCATGGCTCAATACACTTAATCATTGTAACGACATCAATCAATCATTGTCAATCCTTTCCTAATGAATTCAGATGACCATGAAATTTGGTGGAGAGGAAGGACAATATGTGAGGAATTTGTGGTTCAAATTTCTTATCAATTGGAGGTCCGGAGAAGAATTTATGGTCAAAAGAGTGAAGGGTGTTCAAAACTGTCAAAAAGCATTGCACTCTCATTGTCACGATCATGCTTGTGCACGATCGTGCACTGCCTATTAAATCCTTTCTGTCACGATCGTGCACTACCTGATATCTCCTCTCTATCACGATCGTGCAACTCCTCTGAGATTTCCTCTCTGTCACGATCGTGCTTGTGCACGATCATGCACTACCTAATGGTTATCCTCAAAACAAATTTTCGGGTTAATTTTACATGGCCATTTTGATAAGAAAAAAGAAGTAATTAGGCAATACATTATTCTAAACAAATGTTTCCATGTCTTAAGTTTCTAATGACACCAATTTCATGTAGTTTGATTTAGTATTATGCAAGTTATACCTAAAATACTACAAAATGTTCCCAAACCGCAATAGCACATTCTACTCAACTTCAAGACAAATTTTGAAACCCTTAAAGATAGAAGTCAAATTCAATTCCTTCATGAAAAATATAGCCATATGTATCTCGTTCAATCTAAACTTAAAATCATCCCATTTGGATATGTACAGATCAAGATATGACTAAAATACAGATGCATGTTCAGTGAAAACACTCCATCTAACATATTCTAGCACACTTAATTAACATTTTCATCCTAATTTATCTCTTTTGCTTAGTCTATTATTTCTAGCTTATGTCCTCATTATTTCCTCTTTATTCCTACTTCCATTTTAGCTTAATTTCAATCACAAGCAAATCATATTCTCTGTTAATCATAACACCAAAAACAGAACATGAAACATCCATCTACTTATCAAATGTTTTTGCACCTTTTTCCTACACCATTTTCATTGATCTTTCTATTTCAAACTCATCTCTACAACAACTTATGAAATATTAATCATCATAAACACAAAAAAAGACACCAATATGTTCATTTCTTTACCCACATTCCAACACATATAAAACTCCATTTTATGATCATTTTGTTCATTTCTTTACCCACATTCCAACACATATAAAACTCCATTTTATGATCATTTCACCTCTAACTATTATTATATATGTTTGATTATATAAATCATGAAGAACATAAGATACTTACTTGGTAAAACTCCAAACTCTTCAAAATCACGTAAACCTTATCTTTCCATAGCTCACACGAACATCAACATGGGGGTGGGTAGATTAGGTTTTTGTTTTTGACAAAGGAAAAAGACAATCAAAAGGAGAGTAGCAAGTGTACAAAATGAGGACAAGGTTTAACGTTGATGATGGTGGATAAGTGTCGTGGAAGTGAAGAAGCTTGAAGAAGACGATGAAGAGAAGAAGAAAGCAAGAAACAAAACAATTAAATGGTCTTTCAATGTTAAAAGAGTCGTGGGTGAGGGTGTAGCATGGCAAGTGACACTTGTCACATGTTACCACCTTATGGTTCCCTTTAATAACTAGTTTATTTGTCTCCAATTTTTACTTTAATTGTCTCCTAATTTTCAATAACACATGTCATTAAATTCCAATGTCATTTATAAAATTTTCCACCGCCATTTGATTTTTATTTCAACTACCACTTATCAAGTGTTTTGCCACTTGATATTTTTCCTAGTCCAAAAATACTCATAATTTCAGAAAATATTCCAAATTCCACCAAAAATTCAAAATCAATATTTATACTCTCCAAATCAATTTTCAATATATATAATCCACGATTCTCAAAACAATCACATTTTTAAATCAATTATACCCGAAAAATGCCAATGAATGCATGTACGATCATTTTAACGTGTGCAAAAATTAATATTCACATGTGTGTGTGTGTATGCATGAGCATGAAATACATTTTCTAACTTCTCAATAATCTCTCATATGCACTATCCTAGAGTTCTAACATTTAACATGAGATAACAAGATGTTACATTTCTTCACCTTTTTTTAATGAAAAAGCTCTTATTAAGAGAAAACTATATATTCATAAAAACTTACTTGGAGGGAGAGTCTTGAACTAACTGGTAGTTGTTTCTTTGTGACCAGAAAGTTCGAATCACAGAAGTAACTTCTTTATAAAAATACAAGAGTAAGCTTGCATAGATCAATGGCCTTTCCCATACCTCAGCAAAACGAAGAGTTTTGTGCATTGACACCTGCCACACGCTATTTTCTTTATTAGACTTTGATTTATTTAATTAAATTATTTATTATACCACTTTAATATTTTATATCAAATCAAAACTTAATATTATTAATTTAAATTTTTAAAGTAATAATTCGGCTAAATTATTTTATTTAATTAATTATCCAAACAATTTAATAAGCTAGATGTAATTTATTAATTATTAAAAATCTCGACTGAGTAATTGACAAGAAAAGAAGGAAAAGCGATAAAGAAGCTAAAAGCATACGGCGTCGCTTTTTGACACAACTTCCCCCGGTTGGACGTTGCAGAGTTTTCAGTCACCGTCACTCAAAGACTCCATTTTTAAAGCGTTCTCGGTCTCTCTCCCTCACAATTGCTTGGAACCCAATTCACAGTTACGATGGAAGAGAACAAGAACCCACATAGAGATGAAGACCAAGCAACCCAACAACTGCCACAACAACGAATGGAACGGAAGCATGAATCCAATGTGGAGGATGAGCAACAACAACCGGCAAGCGGCGGAGGATGGGGTGGCTGGGGTTTCTCTGCTTTCTCTGTTATCCAGAAGGCAGCGGAAGAGATCTCTCGCAATGTACGCTTTCGTTTTGCCACTCAACTTGGGTGGTTGGTTTATTGTGTCAGATCTGGTTTCTGGGTCAGCCTTATTTGAGGTTCTAGAGTAGAATGGCTTAAAATGAAATTTTCACTTAAGTGTAGATACTGATTGACATTGTTGACTGTATCTTTATGGCATAAATATCCTATCTTTGGAATGAATTCTGACTGTTTATAAGAGGTGAACAAGTTGAAACTTTTTGTTCTAAAATTATTTTCTTTCTCTAAACTTTCATTGGTGTAAAACCTTGGTTAGATGCTTCCTAGAGTTGTCAATGGCTTTTCTTTTGTTATATATTGGTGATAGTTCCTTTCATTATTCGTTATAAAGTAGACATTGGAGCAAAATACAGGATTTGGGAAACAATTTTAACGTACCATCTTGTGGTGTGGTCGGTGAATTGTTTGACTTACTGTTTAGGGGTTTTACCTGGATACAGGCTTCTGTGGCTGCAGAAAAAGCTGCAAAGAGCATTGCAGATATTCAAATTGCTGAGGATTCTGAATCATCCAAGGGGGAGGATGAGAAACATGATTCTTCCAGTGATAAGGAAACTGAGGATGAGAATGACAAGATTCGGAAATCTGCTTTGGATAAGTTGGAGAAAGCAAGTGAGGATTCTTTGCTTGGCCAGGTGAGTTCAACTTGTTCTTTCGCCAGAATTAGAGTGATATAAGAAAACAGTTCCCTCAGGAATGTTTTGATCATTATGGTTGTGCTCGGGCATTTAATGATTGAAATAATCAGACCTTTATAGACTTCTTCTAGCTTTCTGTAGTTTATGTTTAAATTTTGTGATCCCTTATATTATGACACCTTTTGCAATTCTACCACCTATTCCCTGCAATTATTATATTCTCCATAGCTTCTCTGTTTTATTCTCCTAGCATTAATTTTTCTTATTCATTGTAATTACTCTATTAGTATGGCACTTATATTGTTCAACTGATGAGTGTCCGACTGGTTGCTAATCTTGGTCATTTCTTTGTTTATACTTCATAGGGGCTAAAGGCTCTTGATCACTCCGTGGAGAATTTTGCTACAGGAGCATGGCAAGCTTTAGGAAGTGCATTAAGAGGGGGTTCCAATTTTGTTCAAAAGTAAGTCAGTTGAACTTTTTTTTTTCCCCTCCTGTTGTTGAGAAAATGTACATGGTTAAAGGAAGATTGATAAGAGTTACTAGTTAATACCAATATCTGAATTCCCTGTGACTTTGACTCTTGCAGTTCATATGAAAAGTGCTGGACTTTTGTGTAGTGCTATGGGAGAAGGGAAAGAAATTTAAAAGATTAAAACCACTTGTCAGGAATTTTTCCTCTTTTTGAGATGTTAATGAATTGAAACATTTTGAACCAAGGATTCTACTCTACAGATTAGTAGATGATGGCTTTTTCGATTACCCTCGCAGCGCTATTGTCTTTGGGACATGCTTGATGTGATATTTATATGTGGATATATGGGTGTGTGCCGTGCTTTATTACCTAGTTCTTGAACGTTTGTTAGTTAATCAATATGTAAAGTATTAACTACGTCAACATACCGGCTCTGTGCAATCTTATACCCTGCTGGAAGTCAATAATGAGAATCAAATTCTGATATAATAGTATGAAGGTTCATGTGTTCTTTGATGCCTTTTCCTATGGAAAGTAAAGGGAAGAGGAAAAAGATGATAGTTGCAGATGTTGTCACGTCCTGTTTTTCACATCTCTTTATCATTGTGCCTTCTTTCTTCTCTTTTCTCTAGACTTGAGCATTCTGCTGTGAATCTTGCTGGATCAATTCAGCAAGATGGTCTACCAGGAACAGCTGGTTATGTTGCTCCATCAATTCTAGAGGTTGGTCTGGAGTTCAAAGTTATTCTTGTGAATTATATTGGAATTTCTTATTGTTGCCTTCATGTTTTAGACTGGAAAAGCTTTTACTACAAAGGGAATGCAAGTGCTAGAATATGTAGGCAAGGAGACCATGGATCTGTTGATCACCGAAACTGGTATAGCAGTTGAGAAAATTTCTAAAGATTCTGTAAAAGATGCTGATGAAGACCAATTACTTGAGGATGTGACTTTTGACAGGTGCTTCTATATATATGGAGGTCCAGAGCAACTGGAGGTCATTCTCTGTTCCTTTTTGCTTGAAATCTACTTCTGTAAATGACAGCTGATATTGAAGTCCTGAATCTTAACATTTCCAGGAGTTGGAGGCATTGTCGAATCACTATGCCTTATTGTTTAACCGAAGGAAAGCTAAATTACCAATGGAGCAAAAGTCTGTATATGATGGAAATCTCAAACTTGTTCAACAAGTTTTCAGTTTGATTGTTGAAATAGACCCAAAAGATGCAGAGTCAGACAAAGGAAAGAAAATTGAGATGGGAGCTGAAGGAAGTAGTGATGAAGTGAAAACTCTGCATGACTCGAGTGTGAGTAAGGCTGCTGATATGGCTGCAAGGTAAGCATGCTTTACGGTCTATTATCTTAAAATATATTCCAAGTTAATAAATAACATGGTCAGGATTTTTGGCATATTCGTCTGTTTTGTGGCTATTTTTTTAGTTTTTCTTTGTCAACTTCCGAGACTGAAATAATCAGATTGTTCGTTTCATATATGTGGGGATTGTT
This sequence comes from Erythroxylum rufum, assembly GCA_027478365.1. NCBI lineage: Eukaryota > Viridiplantae > Streptophyta > Magnoliopsida > Malpighiales > Erythroxylaceae > Erythroxylum > Erythroxylum rufum. The sequence goes on along the minus strand of JANIHZ010000209.1, from coordinate 70,837,063 downwards.
TATCCCTGAATATAATCTTTTATTTTTTAATGGATATTGCATGAGCTGCTTACCCATTTTCCTGCTTCAAAAATGTTGCACTATGCATCTTGAGTTTGCCATTTTGGGTAGAATACCATTTGACCTGGTGATTTTGAGCATTGAAAGCCACCAACTTTCATTGGTAAAATGATGACTGCTTGTACGTATTTCTAGTCATATTTTCTTAGGCCCTTGAACTTTTCCGCCATTTTGCAGTTTCACTAGCTCCTTAGCTGGCCAAAGTATTAATGACATAATTCAAAGGACAGCTGGCAGGATAGAAACTCTTCATTCAGAGGGAGTTCATGTATGAGCATGCTTTTCCCTTTATCTATTATGTTCTTGTAACATTTACGAGGCTTTTACTTTACAGCGTTCTCAATAAGATGAATGTGTATCTATGCAGAGGCTCTCAGAAATGTGCTGTTCTGCAGTTTCACAACTTCTGATACTTGGTAAATCCATCATATCGAAGACTAACAAAGATCAAGAGGAAGATGGCGACTGGGACCTAATAAACATTGACTGGCCTGAAGATTCTGTCGAAAAGGCTAAGATAATCCGTATGAAGGCACAATCAATGGCAGGATACATGGAAGCAGTTTCCAACAGCTTTATCACAGGTTTATATTGCCTTTTTGTATCTTCCATTTCATCATAAAATGGGACCTGATTTTGAGTTGAAGCCTTTATTGCATGCATACACAGTTGACTTTTTTCATCACCCTCGTATTGTTCTGTTGCCATTTATGCGTTTTCTCTGTCTTCATAAGCATGGAGCCAGTGCAAGATAATCTCATCTGGTGGGTTGATTTTTGTTGTCTTATACAGGCATATCTGATGTAGCTGAAGCCTATGTAGCTGCTATTAAGGGTGCCACAGCTGAGTCCCATGACAAACTTCCTCAAGCATCAATACAGGAAAAAGCTAATGCCTTATCTGAACATCTCCGTGCTGATCGATCTGCCGCAGTGGGCAAGATTCAGGATGGGCTCCAATATTTGTCATACGTAGTTATCTCCACATCAATGCCTACAGCTTGATCATCAATTCTGTTTATATGTAAATAGTCCAATTTAGATATTTTCATTTCAAATGACCTAAATCCAAATCCAAATGATAAGTTTTTCTTTGTTGGAAACCTAGGGTCCAATATGAATGCTAGTTCAATTGTTGAGTCGTTGATGCTTCATTTCTGAAAATCATAACATCACACTGGGAAGAAAGAGGATATCACTACATTACTGATCTCTGCCTTGGGTGCTTTTCAGTGGGATGTATTTCAATGTGCAAATATGCATCATTTTATCATTTTGATGGGATGCATAAGCAGAAAGGTGATAGGAAAAGAAGGAAAGCATCTTTTCCTGCAATCTTTGACATTCAACTAGGATAATGTGGATGACTTGAAAGATGTTAACAACCGAACCATGTTGAATATTTGTCATTTGTTCTGTTACTTGTCAAGAACAAGTCATTAGAACACTAACAGGAAGTGCAAGATAAAGTGGAAAATGAAGGCCTGGTTAGAACCACAAGCTTCCACTGGTCAATACTGGTTTGGTATAGTAATGACAAAGCGATTGAAATTATTCTTTATAGTTTTGGGTAGTATCATTATATAAGACGAATTATCGTAAATCTATAAATTTCTTGAGATAATTTCGGTCTCTATGTATTGAGATAATCTAATACTGATAATTGAATGTAATTTTACTAATTATCAAACCAAAATGAGTGAAATTCAATGTGATTTTAAATGGTTATTAATTTTACTGGACTTTTCTGAATTGAATGACTATTACTAACAAATACTAAAGTTAAAGTGAATTTGAGAATGATATGGAATGATCCCATCATTTTCTGTGCCTTTGGGAACTGAAATGGACTTATGCTCCTTGTAAAGACCAAGTGATCACAGACATGAGACATCAAATGAATAACAACTTATCAGAGGTAGATGAAATCCCAGTAAGACACTGGAAAACTAGTCTCAAAAAGAGGAAATGCATGTGAGAAGTGGGGATTTTTCCAGGTGATCAAGCATGGGTTGTCAGTGGAACCACGGAAAAGAATTGAGAAGGTTGATAAAAAGAGTTTTTTGATCAGTCCCTCGAGGAGGAGGAGAAAGATGGAAAGAGATGAGGTGAATCCTACGGGTTACTGTGACAGTGAGCACACCAAAAAATGTCAAAGACTGGAAGGAAGTGCTTGATTACATGGTGGTTGATCCTTCTTTTATCCCGACATCTGCTGATTCTGATGATAAAGAGCTAAGAACTCTCACCAATCAATGGCCTCATTACCCATCTGATCTGACTTCAGGTAACTTCATGGTAAAGTAATCTGATGAACAAACATAATCTTTTATGTTACATTAAGTCTACTTTTCTTGCCAGTTTTGAATCAATTGTTTAGTATCTGATTGAGTTTGATCTTGAAGCAGAGAGATCAATAACTGGGATTAAGCCATTGGATGAGTTAGTGAATGAACAAAACCCTGAAAAGTACAAGGAGTTCTAACTGGGGAAAGTTCCATGCTAGCAGGAACAGCAGCGACTTTAAAAAACGTGAAGTAGAGAACATCCAAATCCATCATTTCAAAGCATCAGACCAACCGGTTTTCAGAGTCGTGTGTAATGGAAACAGTCTATGTATGTATTGTAAGCTTCTGGTGTATCAAACTGAAGCAGAACTTAGAGATTCTTGAAGAATTTAGAGATCTAATATGGTTCATTACTATTAATATTGTTCTATATTCGGAATATTAACCGATATTTGTTAGAACACTCGCGTTGATTGGGTCAATTCTTTGTTCTATCTTCTGTTTATCAACGTAACAAAGACCAAAATCTAAATATAGAACAGAACAGAAGCCATATTTGTGTTGGTCATAGAAAAAGAAAGCGAGTTTTATGTTGCCTAAAAATGGAAACAGCATCCCACAGCCTCTCAATACATGGAAAATCTTACCTTCTTCTTCCAACCATAAAACATCTCCATGCACCAACCCTCCTATAAGCGGCCTTGGGACTTTTCAAGGTCATCAACATGGCTCTTCCTGTCAGGCCCCTTGGCTGCTTTCTCCTCTTCACTTGCCTGTTTCATTCCTTCTCAACCTTGTCTTTTGCCTTAACCGATGCTGAAGCGTCCCTTATTGCTCGTCGTCAGCTCCTAACTCTCAAAGAAAATAGTGATCTTCCCAATGAATATGCGTATGAGGTAGATGTGAAAATCACCTTTGCGAACGAAAGGCTAAAGAGAGCATACATTGCTCTTCAGGCCTGGAAAAAAGCTATATACTCCGACCCATTTAACACAACTGGGAACTGGGTTGGTGCAGATGTGTGTTCTTACAATGGTGTGTTCTGTGCACCTGCCCTTGATGACCCCAAATTGAGTGTTGTGGCTGGAGTTGACCTTAACCATGCTGACATTGCAGGATTCCTTCCTGCTGAGTTGGGGCTCATGACTGATGTTGCATTGTTGCATATCAACAGCAACAGGTTCTGTGGAATTGTCCCCAACAGCATGTCCAAGCTCACACTTATGTTTGAGTTTGATATCAGCAACAATCGCTTCGTTGGAAATTTCCCAAGTGTTGTCCTAACCTGGTCAAATCTGAGGTATCTTGATCTCAGGTTCAATAACTTTGAAGGGTCTTTGCCTCCACAGATATTTGAGAAAGATCTTGATTCTTTGCTACTGAATAACAACCGTTTCACAGGCAGCATTCCAGAGAATATTGGTAAATCCAAGGTTTCACTTTTGACATTTGCCTATAACAATTTCACTGGCTGCATTCCACATAGTATTGGCAATATGCCCAACTTGAATGAGATTATCTTCATGGGCAATAGCCTTGGAGGTTGCTTCCCACCAGAGATTGGAATGCTAGGCAACGTGACACTCTTTGATGCCAGCTTCAATGGGTTCACTGGAGACTTGCCGTCAAGCCTTTCCAGCCTGAAAACTGTTGAAGTGATGAATCTTGCATATAACAAGTTCACAGGATTCGTGCCTGAGAACGTTTGTGAACTACCAACCTTGACAAATTTCACATTCTCATATAACTACTTCAAGGGAGAGGCTCAAGAGTGTCGGCAACCTTCAAGGAAGGACATTGCGTTGGATGATACAAGCAATTGCTTGGCTGATAGGCCAAACCAGAAGACAGCTAAGATATGTGACCCTGTGGTAAGCAGACCTGTGGACTGCAGCAAGGACAAGTGCGGCGGTGGCGGTGGCGGTGGCGGTGGAGGAGGTGGATCTTCACCTTCGGAGCCATCAAAACCATCTGCGCCAACACAAGAGCACTCTCCTTCACCACCAAAACATACACCAACACCATCTTCTCCACAGGTTGAAACACCAGCACGTCCTCAAACACCACCATCACCAAAACCACAGCCTGAATCACCACCAGCACCGATTCCTCAAACACCACCATCACCAAAACCACAGCCTGAATCACCACCAGCACCGATTCCTCAAACACCACCGTCACCAAAACCACAACCTGAATCACCACCAGCACCGATTCCACAAACACCACCATCACCAAAACCACAGCCTGAATCACCACCAGCCCCTATTACTCCTGAAGTTCCTGAACCAAATCCATCATCACCATCGCCATCGCCATCGCCAGCACCTGCACCACTTGATGATCCTCACAAACCAGGAAACCCTGGACGTGGTAAGGGACCATCACCAGCACCTGCACCAGAGCCTGAATTGTCACCTAAATCCCCACCACCACCACCAGTCCACTCTCCTCCACCACCAGTTCATTCGCCTCCACCACCAGTCCATTCGCCTCCACCAGTTCATTCACCACCTCCGCCAGTCCAGTCACCACCACCACCACCTGTCCACTCTCCTCCACCACCCGTCCACTCACCACCACCACCAGTCTTCTCCCCACCACCACCGCCAGTCCAGTCCCCACCACCGCGGCCAGTCTTCTCCCCACCACCGCCAGTCCACTCTCCACCACCGCCAGTCTTCTCCCCACCACCGCCAGTCCACTCTCCACCACCGCCAGTCTTCTCCCCACCACCTCCAGTCCACTCTCCACCCCCACCACCAGTTCACTCTCCACCCCCACCACCAGTCTACTCACCACCGCCACCCACTCAGTCCCCTCCACCACCACCGGTTGCATCTCCTCCTCCAACAGTCCTTCCTTCACCACCACATCAAGACATTGAGCTTCCTCCAAATATTGGGTTCCAGTACTCATCTCCTCCTCCTCCATTGTTCCCAGGCTACTAATTAGCATCACCTAATCATGGGTTGCAGTTCCAAATTTGAAGACACTACACAATACCATGTAATTGAGCTTCATTACGAGAAAATGTAACACCTTTACATCTTCGTTGTTGTTCCATATGCCCATAATAGGCCTGTTCCATATTCCGTGTATAAAAATAGATTATATAGAGAGTAACATGAAAGGCTATGAAATAGAAGAAGAAAAACCTGTAATTTCTCATTCTAAATGAACTTCCTCGATATGCACCGAGTTCCAAACACATGCAAGAAGCAATGGTTTGGGTTTCATCTTCATGTCTCATCCACGCAAGTTCTGTCTTTTTATTACAGCAGCAATGTATTGAGCTCAAATCAGTTTTTTGGTTAAGAATCAGTATCAAGTTTACGAGAAAATATTGAATAGGAACATGCACTCACTGTTAAGGGAAAGATTCTGGAGGCCTTACACATGAAAAGCTTGTCTTTTTGGAGCACAGATCACCTGGCCAAGTTTATCCTCTCCAACTCTGTCCAACTTTTAAACGACGCCGTTATTGCTCTAAATTTTAAAAGCATGTGCTTAGTAGCTTAAACAAAGAAACATCACATCAAAGCTACGTATAAAGACAAAATAAATCTAGTTGGATATCGACAGTGGATGGTCACATGATTATTTGTTGATAAAATTTATCCCATTTTATTATAATTCACGGACATAATTTATTTTATCTATGATATTAAGTGTATATATTTTTATATAATATTATATATGTCCAAAATAATAATGTTATAATAACAATAATAATAGGTTTT
>JANIHZ010000209.1:70817713-70830873 GCA_027478365.1 Erythroxylum rufum | reverse complement strand
CCATCTTCTCCAAAGCCTGAAACACCATCCCCATCACCACCAACACCATCTTCTCCAAAGCCTGAAACACCATCCCCATCACCACCAACACCATCTTCTCCAAAGCCTGAAACACCATCCCCGTCACCACCAACACCATCAAAACCCTCAACACCTGCACCTTCCGTACCTACATTAACGCCAGATACACCACCACCGATTCCTCAAACACCAACTTCACAAAAACCACAGCCTGAATCACCACCAGCCCCTGTTACTCCTCAAGTTCCCGAACCAAATCCATCATCACCATCACCAGCACCTGCACAATCAGATGATCCTCACAAACCAGGAAATCCTGGACGTGGTAAGGAACCATCACCCGCTCCTGCACCGGAGCCTGAATTGTCACCTAAATCCCCACCATCAAGCAGTAACAAGCCCCCTACTGTTGATACTCAGTCTCCACCTCCAGTTCACTCTCTACCACCACCAGCTCATTCCCCATCACCACCAGTCCCCTCCCTCCCTCCACCTGTCAAGTCTCCTCCACCTCCAGTCCACTCCCCACCACCACCAGTCCACTCACCTCCGCCACCAGTCCATTCCCCTCCACCGCCAGTGCACTCACCACCACCACCAGTGCACTCGCCTCCGCCACCAGTCCATTCCCCTCCACCGCCAGTGCACTCACCACCACCACCAGTGCACTCACCTCCGCCACCAGTCCATTCCCCTCCACCGCCAATGCACTCACCACCACCACCAGTTCACTCACCTCCGCCACCAGTCCACTCACCACCCCCACCAGTCCACTCACCACCACCACCAGTCCACTCACCACCTCCTCCACCAGTCCACTCACCTCCACCGCCAGTCTTCTCACCACCTCCACCAGTCCACTCACCACCTCCACCAGTCCACTCTCCACCACCACCAGTCTTCTCCCCACCACCACCAGTCCACTCTCCACCACCACCACCAGTCTACTCACCACCGCCGCCCACTCATTCCCCTCCACCACCACCGACTGCATCCCCTCCTCCTGTAGTCCTTCCTTCACCACCACTACCAGATATTGTGCTCCCTCCAAATATCGGGTTCCAGTACTCATCACCTCCTCCTCCAATGTTCCCAGGCTACTAATAAGAATCACCTAACCATGGGTTGCAGTTCCAAACTTGAAGACACTACAAATACACTGTACTTGAGCTTCATTACAAGAAAATGCAAAATCTTTTCATCTGCCTCTCAAGTCGATCGAGTTACTGTTGTTCTTGCATGTTCCATATTTCGTGTGTAAACGTAGATTCTATTGAGAGTAACGTGGAAGGCTGTGCAATAGTCTATATATCAAATTCGAGTACATGAATCAATCAACGACTCAAATAATGCAATGAACTTAATTAATAATTAATAAGAATTTTAATACCGAAATAAATCTACACACTAAGAAAATCTAAAAATATGGAATCCAAAATCCAAATGCAAATTTTTGATAATTATGATAAATTATATGTTCTTTGCATTAGTGTACAATGTAACGTCTTCAATGACAACTTTGAATGATGTTGTGAAATAATTTCAAGACTATTAATACGTTAGTTTAATAGTATTGAAATCATGAATTGATTGGTTGTAAAATTTTGATATTGTATTGTATATATTTGTTCTTCGGATAAAAATAGTATGATAGCTTTCCCTTTTTCTACCTTATCTTGCAAATGTTGCTCTTGATTTTTTTCTTTAACTCTCCCCTTTTAAATGAACCAGCTAAATGCCTAGATAATTCCAACTCTTCATCATCCAAATCTAAATCAAATTCCTTTATATTCCTTACATCAATAAACTGAGTCATATTGATAGGGACATCATCTTCAATCCTAATAATGACCTCCACCTCATCATCATCATCAAACGATTGTTTTAAATTGGATCAATGATCAACAGATATCTCTATCACCTTATATTATGAGCTTACATTACTCCATCACCCAAGTGTCACTCTTATCCACCTCCATTAACCCATTTTGTAGAGTAGTTCTTAGCACCCTATACATAAACTTACTAGCTCTTGGACCTTTAACATCCTCCATAAGCATCCTGTTAAGATCCTAATTACAAAACCTATCCATTTCAATGCCCTAACTCTCTACATTTTCACCCACTTATTCAACATCTTCTCTTTAGACAAACTTGCCACCCTAAAACATAGTTAATTTTTCATCCCAACCATCCATCTCCGTTTACCTATATATCAAAAATGTATAATTTGTTAGCTCAAATGGAATAGTTGGAATAGCATAACTAGAATATCACATTGTTTTCAAACTACACATATGGCATCCATACAAACAACCAACAAATAATAGCATTTGATGGAAACTATTTGGTTCCCACTTTAAAAATAATAAATGATTTAGACAAAATAACAAGCATAAGCAAAAACTAAGGACAACTAAAGAAGAACTTAAAAGCCTTAACAAAAGGACATATAATAATACTAAACTAGCAAAGAATGAAGCTTTCATATTTCTTAATCACATTCAAGAGTAACTAAAGAAGAACCCTAAAAAAATGTAATACTTTAACAATCTGAAAGTCAAGATGTAATCAAGCATAATATGCATTGGAAGTTCATCCTTCTTTGATAAGGAAAAAAATCAAAGAGAATTGATCTATGTTATGAAAAGGTAATGTTTAAGAATGAGAAGACATCAAAATAATCAAATATTTGATAAGTTATTATTTTTGTGCTAACTTTGGATATAAATTACTTCAATGTGTTGAAATTTTTATATAAAATTAACGAACTTGTTTCTTAATTGTTCTCAGATGATTTTCAACACATGGGAGATGAATTTGAATAAAAAGATGCGAGGAGCGCAAAGGCAATTCGAATTCCCAGCTAGCAGAAAAGTTTTTGACTAAGCGTGGGCACGTGCAAAGGAAAAAATTATCTGTAAAATCTGATTTGAAAACATATTCAATACACTTAGGATTTTAATTATTTTAGGGAATCAAGTTGTTGTCTTTATGTGGGGATTTGCTACCTGATTTGAAGGGGAAGTGTATATAATAAAATAACGATAAGAGGGAAGAAAAAGATACTACTAGACATATCATCTTTTCACATTTTTTTGTTGTTTTGTTTTGGCTTTGCTAGGAGTTTTCATTTTTTCTGGAAAAGTGCAGATATGAAGACCATGTGTTCTGCTTTGTTTCTGTTAGGTTTTAACTCTGTTATGAGTAACTAAATGCTTCTTCTTGGTTGAAGGAAACCAACGTTATCATCTAGTATGTTTGAGAATTTCTAAATAAAGTTTATTTCATTGATGAATATTAAGTTTCTTTCATATTGCTTTTTATGATTGAATTGATTGATCTCTAGGGTGCATTAGAAATTGATTTATTTAATTTACAGTCAGATTAGTAGGATTTGACATTCAATTTTGCTAATCCAAAGTGACAATTAGGATTACCATCTTTACGTTAAGGATTGGAAATTCTAAGATAGATACTTATCTAGATTAAATACATACCGTATGTGTATTGTCTTGCTCATTGGTTCTCTTGGTTGTTAAAGCTATTAATTAATCAAATTTAAGATCGTATCTAAGTTGTTGGTTAATAAGCGTGATTAGAATACAAGTTTCTGTTTATTTAATCCTAAGAGAAAACATCACTCAATGAGTATTTGTTAATAAACTTAATTTTATGTCAATGATCCATATTAGTTTGATAACATAAGTGACCTGAAACCAAGGTTTGTTTATTAAATTTCTAGATCTGATTATTTTTGTTTAATTCCTATTTTTATCATTTTTAATTTCTTAAAATCATATTAATTCAACCCCCTAATTTGTTTTATTTTTTAACTCATGAAACACTTACCAATAGATTCTTCTTGGGAAGAATCTCAACTCTTCACTAACTACATATTTCATTATTAGAGTTGATATTAATTTGGTTGTAGGTGATAGCATTACCAAAATTTGGAGTCGTTATGGAATTCTTGACAGTTTATATATGTTATACGAGTAGACAAGACAACTCAATTGTAATTCGATTCAGAGATAAAAAAGATAGCCAAGAAGTTACGGAAGTAAATAAAACAGAGATAATAAGTGCAGAAGAAGGAAAAGATCACTACAAATCTCACTTCTTCGTGAACTATCTGCCCTTATGGACACTTAACAACCCCATTGCATCAATTTTCCAAATTTAGGGGATAACAATACCTTTGAACTGAACTCAGAGCTGATTCATTTATTACCAATTTTATGAGGTCTACCGGGAGAGGATCCTTATAAGCATTTGAAGTAATTTGATGTGGTTTGTATGGGTATAAAGCCTACGAATGTGACTAAAGAGCATATCAAACTAAGAGCCTTCCTATTTTCTCTTAAAGATGATGCTCAAGATTGGTTGTATTATTCTGCTGGTGAAAATGTGCAAACATGGGCTGAAATGAAGAGACTCTTCTTTGAAAAATATTTTCTAGCATCAAGAGCTACCAATATTAGAAAAGAAATATGTGGCATCCGATAACACACGAGTGAGACACTATATGAATATTGGGAAAGATTCAAGAAGCTTTGTGCTAGCTGCCCCCATCACCAAATAAATGATCAATTGTTGATTCAATACGTCTACGAAGCACTTTTTCTTACAGACAGAAGTATGATTGACGCTGCAAGTGGTGGAGCTTTGGTTGACAAAACACTAACAGCTGTAAGATATTTGATAGCAAATATGACTTCTAATACACAACAATTTAGGATACATTCTAGTTATAGTTCAAAACAAGTAAATAAGGTGAATATGTCAGCGTTGCAAAAGAGATTAGACGATCTTACAAATTTGGTGTGGCAACTCGTACTCACAAAGAAAGAAGAAGCAAGGGTATGTGGAATATGTTTGATGTTGGGACATTCCACTGATGCATGTCTGGTTTTGTAGGAAGAACATACATAACAAGTTGATGTCGTGGGGGGATTTACTGGACAAAATCAAAGGAAATATGACTCATTCTCGAACACCTATAATCTGGGTTGGCGTGACCATCCAATTTTGCGTTATGGGAACTCTTAAAGATAACAAGTTACTGCAAATTTCCAGCAATATAGGCAACCTTATTTTCCTAGATAACATCAATAAATGGCACCCAATTTTGAAGGTAAGTCTTCTTTGGAAGATATGGTTAAATCTTTGGCCACTAACACCATGACATTTTAGCAAGATACTCAAACTAGTATTCAAAATCTTGAAAAACAATTGAGCTAAATGGCAACAACCATCAATCGATTGGAGTCACAAAGTTCTGGAAAGTTTCCTACTCAAACAGAAATTAATCCCAAGCAAAGTGCCAAAGCTATCATGTTGCGGAGTGATAAGGAATTGAAGGAACCTTCTCCAAAAATCTCCAAGAGAGAAATCGAAGAAGAAGCAAGAAAGGAGGCATCTAACCAATCAGAAAAGTCACATTCAAATCTGCAGAAATTTATTGTGCAGCCCCCTTTTTCCCAATCGATTCACTAAAGCAAAGAAAGAGGAGTAAGAGAAAGAGATATGGGAAACTTTCAGAAATGTCCAGGTAAATATTCTTTTGCTTAATGCCATTAAATAAATCCCTTGTTATGCTAAATTTCTTAAGGAACTCTGCACTTCAAAACGGAAATTGAAATTTGATGAGAAAGTGGAATTGGGAGAGAATGTTTCAGCCATACTGCAGAAGAAAAAGCTACCACCTAAATGTCAAGACCTAGGTATATTCACTATTCCCTGTAAAATTGGTGATTTGAGAATTGAAAAAGCTATGTTAGATTTGGGTGCATCATAAATGTCATGCCTTATGATGTTTACAAGTCCTTAAACATAAGGGACCTAAAAAAAACTAATGTGGTAATTCAATTAGCGGATCGTTCAAATCCTTATCCCAAGGGTGTGTTAGAGCATATCTTAGTTCAAGTGGGTGAAATTCTTTTTCCAACTAATTTTTATATTTTGCAGATGGGGAGTGATGATGTATCTTCTTCAACTCCAATTTTATTTGGAAGGTCATTCCTGAAAACCACCATAACAAAAATTGATGTTCATGATGGATTATTGACTATCAAATTTGATGGTAAATTGATTAAATTCAATATATACAATGCCATGAAATTTTTGGATGATGAACGACCTATTGTTTCTGTGGATTTTATTGACACTTGGGTGCAAGAAAATTCATCATTAAATGGAAGAGATGAACTTGAGACAATTTTGGAGATTGGAGATGCATTGCAGTGGCAATCGATTACAAAAACGTTGGTGCCCAACAATGTACTTGAAGTTCTGTTTTGCCATTTAGAGAAAACTAAGCAATTATCTTATGTGGAGCTGTCCTAAAATTGCTCCAAGCTACTGCCTTCGGTGATTCAACCACCCACATTGGAGCTGAAGAGTTTGCCTAACCATCTTAAATACATATTTTTCGGTAAGCAAGATACTTTACCTATTATTATCTCAAATAAACTCACTCTTTTGCAAGAAATTCAATTGATTCAGGTATTAAGACAACACAAAGAAGCCTTCGGATGGATAGTGGTTGATTTAAAAGGCATTATTCCCACCATTTGTATGCATCGAATATTGATTGAAGATGAAGCCAAGGAGGTAAGGCAACCCTAATGTCGTTTGAATCCACCCATGATGGGAGTGGCAAAAAAGGAAAATTTGAAGCTTCTTGATGCTGGAATTATTTATCCCATTTCAGATAGCAATTGGGTAAGTCCGGTCCAGGTAGTTCCAAAGAAAAATTGGATAACTATAATAGACAATAGTGATGGTGAGTTGATACCCACTCGTGTTCAAAACGGGTGGAAAGTTTGCATAGATTATAGGAAGCTAAATTCGGTTAGTAGAAAAGATCATTTTTCACTTCTGTTTATTGATCAAATGCTTAAAAGACATATAGGTAAATCTCATTATTGCTGTTTGGATGGTTCTTCAGGTTATCACTAGATTTTGGTTACACCAAAGGACCAAGAGAAAACAAATTTCACATGTTCATTCGGCACCTTTGCCTACCAAAGAATGCCATTTGGGTCGTGTAATGCACCAGCGACATTTCAAAGGTGTATGGTAAGTATTTTCTCTAATCTTATGGAAGGTTGTATGGAAGTTTTCATGGATGACTTTACGGTTTATGGAGAATCTTTTGAAACATGTATTATCAACCTTGAGAAAGTGCTTAAATGTTGCATTGAGACTAATTTGGTTTTAAATTATGAAAAATGTCATTTTATGGTTGATCAAGATATAATTTTAGGCCATACAATCTCTTCTAAGGGAATCGAGGTCGATAAGGCTAAGATAGATGTTATCATATCTTTACCTTACCCCACGACTGTGCAGGAAGTTCGTTATTTTCTTGGTCATGTAAGATTTTATCGGCAGTTTATTAAAGATTTTTTGAAGATTACGCAACCTATGTGTAGACTACTCCAAAAAGACGTGAAATTTGATTTTGATGAGCTATGCAAGATTGCATTTGATGAACTAAAGGGACGACTCACTACAAACCCAATAATTCAACCACCAAAGTGGCACATTCCCTTCGAATTAATGTGCGATGACTCGGATTATGCAGTTGGAGTAGTTTTGGGCCAAAAAGTGGACAAAGTACCTCATGTCATTTACTATGCCTCCATGACACTTAACGATGCCCATAAGAATTATTCCACAATAGAGAAAGAATTTTTAGCTGTATTTTTTAGGCTGGAAAAATTTTGGTCATACCTTTGGGTACACGGGTGATCATTTATTCAGACTATAAAGCTCTGAAACATTTGGTGACTAAGAAAGAAGCAAAACTAAGGTTGATTTGGTGGATCTTACTCATATAAGAATTTGAGTTGGAAATACGCAACAAGAAGCAAACAAAAAATTTGGTGGTAGATCATCTCAGTCAGATCACTCCAACCAATACATCTTACGTTCTCCAAGATGAATTTCTAGATAAAAGTCTCTTTGCAATCCAATAGGTAATTCTATGTTATGCTAACATAGTAAACTTCTTGGTGACTAAGTCCTTATCTAATGATTTATCTAGAGCTGAAAAGGCTAAAATTAAACGAGAAGCTAAATATTACATATAGGATGAATCTCATCTTTGGAAATTTTGTGTTGATCAAATTATTAAAAGGTGTGTTGCAAAAGATGAAATTCCTTCCATATTAAAATTTTTCCATTCATCTATGTGTGGGGGATACTTTGGACCTAAAAGAACAACTCGTAAAATTCTTGAATGTGGTTTATTTTGGCCTAAATTATTTTATGATACTTACATGTTTTGTAAGTCTTGTGATCGTTTCCAAAGAACAAGTGTTCTAGGAGGAGGAGATCAAATGCCACTTACAAATATCCTAGTATATGAAATTTTTGATAATTGGGGAATTAACTTCATGTGTCCTTTTCCTTCATCTTTTGGTAAGACTTATATCATTCTAGCCATGGATTATGTGTCAAAGTGGATAGAAGCGAAAGCTACTCTTATAGATGATGCTAAGGTTGTAGTTAATTTTGTCAAATTTAACATTTTTGTCATGTATGGAATACCTCGAGCTATGATTAGCGATAGGGGAACTCATTTCTGCAATAAAATTATTGGAACATTGATGAAGAAATATGGTGTCTCACATCGAGTAGACAAGCTGAAGTCTCCAACTAGGAAATCAAATCAATTTTGGAAAAAGTGGTGAATCCGAACAGAAAAGATTGGAGCTTACGCTTGGATGATGCCTTGTGGGTGTATCGAACTGCTTACAAAACTCCAATAGGCATGTCACCGTGTAGGTTAGTTTTCAGTAAACCTTGTCATTTGCCTGTAGAAATAGAACATAAAGCCTACTGGGTTATGAAGTAGTCAAACATGGATTTGGTAGAGGCTGGTAACAATAAGAAGTTGCAATTGCAAGAGTTAGAAGAGATCCGTAATGAAGCTTATAAAAATGTGAAAATTTATAAGGAAAAAATTAAAGCTTTTCATGATAAAATGATTCTTAGGAAGCAATTTTCAGTAGGACAAAAAGTTCTTCTTTATCATTCAAAGCTTAAGTTATTTTTAGCAAAATTACGATCTTGCTAGCTCAGATCATTTATTGTTACTCATGTATTTTCTTATGGTGCGGTAGAAATTCAAAGTTTAGAAACTTCTAAGGTGTTTAAGGTCAATGGATACCATCTGAAACCATACTATGAGAACTCTCCAGTCGAGAATGTGGAAGAGATAGAGCTGATAACCCCAATTTGTCTCTGATCAGGTAAGTTGATAAACACATCCAGCTAACGACTTAAAAGAAGCGCTTGGGGGCACCCCAAAAGTTTCATGTTCAATTTTATTTCTATTTTTCAGTATTTCTCAATTTTAAATTTGTTTTGTTTCAGTTGTCAACTTTATTCCATTCCCTTTAGTATTCTCACTTGTTAATGTTTTCAATTCTAGTTTAATTATAATTTTTTAAAAAAAAAATTCCCTTTCCGCCACCCACTGACATTTTACCGCCCAACACATTTTCACCTTTACACTTTCATTTATCTCTTACTCTTACCTTCATTTACACAACATTTCACTTCTTTTCAACTGTTAGAGGACAACCAAATATTTCAACAACTAAGCCAATACAAAATCTACCCCTGTAAGTATGTTTTGACCGACACTCTTGAAGCTTTAAAAATTCGTAATTCTTTTGAGCAATTGGTTAGAGAAATTTGTTGTAATGTGTTTGTTAAAGTTGACTATCCTACTTATGTTGAATTAACAAAAGAATTTTACAACACCTTTCAATTTAATTCTCATGAAGAATTCGACTTGTTTATTGAAGGAATTGTTGAATTTGGACTTATGGGAAAGGAATTTGCATTATTTGTTGCTGAATTTAACGTGGCTATGGGTTTTATATCAGCTGATGATGTTAAAAATGAATCATTTGTAAGTTCCCGCTATGTTTATCATAGTTATTTTCATGCATCTAAATTGTGGACTCAATGGTTTGTCGACCCTCAACCATATAATGCCAGTGCATCTAAGAGTTCATATTAAAAATCCTATTTTGAAAATCATACATCAAATTTTAGCGTACAATTTTCAGGGCGTCGGGATTCTAAGGATACACTTTCTAAGGCTGAATTTTATTTTTTGTGGTGTATGGACAAACAAATTCGTGTTAATTTGGGTTTTTAGTTTTTGACGCAATTTCAATATGTGTTAAACAAGAAATCCAAACCGTTAATATTAGGGTCCTATATCACTCAATTGGCCGTTAATTTGAATTTATTGGATCCTAAAAATACTGACATGATTGTGGCTTGTGCTATAAAACCTTTGGATATGGAATGTTTGTGCAGAATGGGAATCGTTAACATGAGTCATGGGAGGATATCCTTCACTAATTCGAGTCTAGCTATCCCTTCCAACCCACATCCAGCCACAAAAAGTCGAGTTGTCCCAGATACATCGAGTAGTAGCCAACCTCCCCAAGCTAATTTGGATGCTTGTTTAGTTCGACTTGAACGCCAGATGCATCGAATGGAGAACAATTTGATAGCATATTAGGCACATCAAAGATTCCAACCTCCTAACCCACCAATCCCATGATTTCGATGATCAACTTACAGAGAAGCTTTCTTTTCTCTCCTCTTTTCTATTTTAGCTTCTTTTACTTTATGTCATTACATTGGGGATAATGTATGGATTAGGTGTGGGGGTGGGGTATGTTCCATATAACTGATAGTTAGGAATCTTTGTTGAAAATTTTGGAATGATTATTGACTTGTTTGCAATTGATTAGCCAACTTTGACACTTTCTAGACTTCCATTTTTAATGACTTAAGTAGTGAGCATAACTTGAGTTAAATTTATTTTTAGGACAATATATGCCACTTAGTTAAGAAATACAAGTGTATTCACTTAGTCAAGGTTTGACAATCATATGATTAAACATGGTGTATAATTATGGTGAAATGCATTAACCTGTAAGTTTTTGGGCCTAAAAGATTGAAACATCTATATCAATCTAAGGTGAATTTTTCTCTAGAACTTGCTTGGAATCGACTTGAGATCACATCTATACATGCATGCACAAAAAAGATAAAGGCCATCTTTGTTTTAACCCTTTAGCTTAAAAAGCCAACCCAATTCAATATCCTTTGTTAAACCTTTTGAGTTGAACCCTTTTTCTTAATAAACCCATAATAAACAACTAAAACCTCCCATATCTTCACCCATCATAAATGTAAGTAGGCATTCTAACCACAATTTATTTCAAACTTATTTGGAGAGATATGGAAAGCAAGGAAAAGAAAAAGATGAAAGGAAATTGAAGAGATTGAGATTTCAATTATGTGTTGTAATGTTGCCTTTAAATATCAGTACATTGATAATAAATAATAATAATAATACACCAGTGAAAAACAAGTTATGGAATGTAATCTATCTCTACAGAATGATGTTGTTGACTCCTTTGTGATTGAAATTATGTCTCCACAAGTGGTTAGATGTTTTACTTTGCCCTTTCCATTTATCAATCCTTACCTTACCTATAGCTCAATACAACCTTGAATAAAGCCTTTTTGATTTGTGCATGTTTGTATTTTAACTGGTGAAAAGTTGGTGAAAAAGCAAGCATATGGTAGAATATTTGCATTAGAAGAATTTGAGTGAAATACTGAACCAACAAACATTTGAGTGATTTGAGTCAATCCGTGAGAGTTTGCTATAGTTATGTGCTAGTTTTTGAAATATTATTACTTTAAATTGACTTTTTTTATATCACTTGAATGGTTAACTCTGGGATATTCATTGGTTACAAATTGTTTGACTCTTAAAGTGTACACTACTTACTGTTGTGAGACTTGGAATAAAAGAGGTTGATTAGTTAGCCAATGATTGTAAATATAGTTTGTCAAGGATGAGCAAAAGATTGGTGTGGGGGATTTTGATAAGTTGTTATTTTTGTGCTAACTTTGGATATAAATCTATTTAATGTGTCGAAATTTTTATTTAAAATTAATAAATTGGTTTCTTAATTATTCTCATATTGTTTTCAACACATGGGAGATGAATTTGAATAAAAAAGATGCAAGCAAAGCAAAGATAATTCGAATTCCCAGCTGGTAAAAAGGTTTTTGACTAAGTGTGGGCACGTACAATAGGAAGATTATTTATAGAATCTGATTTGAATACAGATTCGATACACTTAGGATTTTTATTATTTAGGGAATCAGGTTATTGTCTTTTAGGTGGGGATCTACTGCCTCATTATGTGAGGAGTGTATCCAATAAAGATGACAATAAAAAGGGAGAGGACACTTCTAGTTAGATCATCTTTATGTTTTCTACTGTTTTTTTTGGTTTGGAGGATTTTCATTTTTTTTTTGAAAAAGACCAGACATGGAGTGTAGCACCCCACTCCCGCAATGACCCGAACCTGACATCGATGGTGATATCTGAGTTCATGCCCCGCGAGGGTGACGTGCTAAACACTCAGTCGTTCAGAAATCAGTATACTCTTTTTTTTTTCTTTTTAAATCATAGCACAATATTCAAAACACTTGAGTCAAAAATACAGATTTATACAGAAGTTTGCGGAATATACAATTCAATACAACATAGGGAAAACATAAATGCAGACGCGAACTGATCCCGACCTCTATCCTTCACTTGTATGCTGTAAGTATACTCCCGTTGGTCTAACGGGGTGCTCTTATGATCCTTAAAAATATTAGCAAATTTTTGGTGAGTTTTGTGAACTCACTGAGTGACCATCATCGATGGCTCACTCATCCCACAACATAGGCAATTCACATAATTTACATCAGTTCATTAACAGTCATAATGAATCACATGCACTTAATTAATCATTTCACATAGTACATTTAATACACATTGCCTTCAGAAATCATTCATACCAAATGCATATATCAATTGTAATTGCAATGCATGTGAGACTCACTTTTATTTATTATTGTCGTTATAACCGAGTGCGCTTTTTATTTGCTCATATCCCTTAGTGGATACCGAGCTGTAGCATATAACGTCCCATATCCCTTAGTGGATACCGGGTACAGTCGCATTCGAGCCCGAGGCTCTAATCACACTCTGAGCTTTAAGCTCTTTTTCACATTCTGAGCTTTAAGCT
>JANIHZ010000209.1:70775421-70786512 GCA_027478365.1 Erythroxylum rufum | reverse complement strand
TTAATTTTAGGAACTAAAATATATTTTAAAATAAATCTTTCCATCAAACATCTTAACATTCAGACATTCAAACGGGTCTAGTCACTTGCACAACTCTCGCCCTCCTTTTTCCTAATAAGGCGACTCTTTCTTTGGTGATTATTGAGGCCAAGGTGGTCCTTAATATTATTCCCTGAGAGCCTGATCAAATCAAGTAAAGCCCTGTCTTTTTTAAGAACCTTTTTACGAGACAAGAAGCCTACCAATTCAAGGGTTTTTGGCATTTGGTGGCTCCTCTTAAAGATACCTTCTCTTTCACCCCAAAAGCTCAAACCTTTTCTATGTTCTTTCTCAAACATCCCATCATCAGGCATCGGTATCCAATTCCAGTAGCTGTTCTTCGCACATGCTTCTAGTTGTAGTGCTTTTAGCGTGTGTAAGCTTTTGTATTGCACAGTCTGGTCTCTGTGCCTATTTTCGATAGAGAACAATGAGCACTGCTTCTCTCAGTTCTACTTTCTTAGATCGAGGGTGCTTCTTGAAGGTTAGTGCATGTATTACTGAACTGTCTCTGTTTGTATCTTAAGAAAATGCAGGAAAGCTAACAACTTTATTGTGGGAAATTGAAACGAACCATATTTAAAGGGCTGTTGTATGTGCAGTTTGATGTTGTAAGGTTCTGGGTTGGGGTAGAGATTAATGTGAACTTTTTAAGAGAAATAGATTGTATGCTCAGGTTGGTTCAGACGAAGATTGGATATTCCTAATTGGTGCTGCCTAATTTTTGGACCTATGCATGTAAATTTCAGAGCGAAGAGAGATTGTCAAGTTTGGCAAAACAAAATGGAAACAAGAAGTATTTCGGAAGGTCCAACACATGGCCGTTCAAAAGCTTGCGCGTATCAAATTCTAAGCCGGGCCAGGAAGCTCGTGTCGCTCTTCTTGGTGCCAGTGGTTATACTGGTGCAGAGGTTTGTTCCATATTCATTCATATTAGCTAATATTAGCACCTTGTGTGTACTGTTTGTCCATTTTCATGGCGTTAGCTTCGGTGGTCAATTGCCATCAGTTACTAGGATGTGTCTAACGATATTGGGTTTGGGGGTAGAGAAATGAGAGAACTTTAACCTACATTTTTGACGGAGAAGTTTCATCAATTAAACTGCTTACACTTTAACTTGGTTCTAGATGGTTAGTATCACTCCTTTTAAGTGGGATTCTGCTATAAGATGGATAGCCGATACTTTGTCATTTTGTGTATAAGACAATGACATCCTCTTAACTGTTTATTTTGTAAACTTGCATCTTAAAAATGAAGGTAGGAGGGAAGTACATTATAGTCATTGTCTTAATGCATCATATTGAGTATTTCAAGCTATGTCTTTTTAGTTCTTTGGAGTTGCACAACTTCCTAAGAGTTGTTTTTTTGCTTACTTGTTATTAGATATTCATTAGATATGATTGTGTTATAATCTGTTTTTTTCCAGATAATCCGACTCTTAACAAACCATCCGTTCTTTGGCATAACTGTGATGACTGCAGACAGAAATGCTGGCAAATCAATTGAATCCGTATTTCCTCATTTTGTTACGCAAAAGGTTAGAATCCTAAATCTTCAGTAGAAACTCCGTTCAGGACACAGAGTGGCTGGTCAAAGAAAGAGGAATGACAGCTGATATTAAATGACGGATATATGTAGAAAAGTTAACTAGAGAGCTCCACTAAAAGCAAGAAAGAAACAGATTTCGGAAGATTAGGAACTGTTAAACTAAGTTGAGCTGATTATGTTCGCTTTTTGTTCCCATCCTGATGTTTGATTCCTTTATGTTTAGCAAAGGTAACCAGAGAGCTCCACCAAAAGCAACAAAGAAACAGATTTTGGAAGATTAGGAACTGTTAAACTAAGTTGAGGTGATGATGTTCCTTTTTTGTTTCCATCCTGATGTTTGATTCTTTTATGTTTGCAGGATTTACCAACACTGGTGTCCACCAGTGATGCCAACTTTTCTGATGTGGATGCTGTGTTCTGCTGTTTGCCACATGGAACCACACAGGTCCATTCTTCTTACCCTCAATATTTTAACCCACCGAACTAGTTACTCTGAGTCTCAGTAGAGTGTACGATCTTATTTTGGAATTATTTATCTTTTAGTTATCATTCAGCTCCGTATTTTTTACAGGAAATAATTAAAGGTCTTCCCAAGAGGTTAAAGATTGTTGATCTCTCTGCGGTATGATTCATGCATGTGCTTACTTATTAGAGTTCTTTCATGCTTCTGCTTAAAGCAACAGGCATATACAAAAAATTCACAGTTTTATCATATGAACTGTGGTATGATAACCTTTCAGGACTTTCGGCTACGTGATATATCTGAGTATGAAGAATGGTATGGCCAGCCACATCGAGCACCTCATTTACAGGTAAGTTACATAAACCTACTCCCTCAAAATGTAGTGCAGGTAGCCTACTTCTTGATTATACTCGATTATCATTTGTTAATATTGAAGTGATATTTCATCTGATGGATTGAATGGTTGCGGTTTCTTTCTCTGAAAATTTTCATTTGGTGAACATTTTTCTGGATCCAGGAAGAAGCTGTGTATGGTTTGACAGAGATATACAGAGAGAAAGTAAGATACGCACGCCTTGTAGCCAATCCTGGTTGTTATCCAACATCAATTCAACTTCCACTTATTCCCTTGATAAAGGTTAGTCTGCCACATTGTTTACATTCAGTCCACTTTGCATTATATAAGTGCCACATGATACTCTGAATTGTGCAGACGAATCTAATTGAACATGGAAACATCATTATTGATTCAAAATCTGGTGTGAGCGGAGCAGGTTGAAATTTCTCTGCCTTGGATGCATATTTTTCTGATAGTACCTGCAAGATTCTCTTTAGCAGCTTTTTATATCTGATACATTTTGCAGGACGTGGGGCTAAGGTATCAAATCTATATACTGAACTAACTGAGGGCATTATGTCCTATGGTGTTACCAAGCATCGCCATGGTAAAACTTCATTCGATGATTTTTGGGACTTTACACATTCTTATCAAGCCTTCATTTAATAGCGAAGGAAAGGAAATTCTCAATTATTTAGATAATGTTTCATGTTATTTATTATGTTGGAATTATAGTGCCAGAAATTGAACAAGGACTCTCAGATGCAGCATGCTCAAAAGTGACAGTCAGTTTCACCCCACATTTAATGCCAATGGTATCAGTTGCATGCTAACCAGCAAAGAATGTTTCCTTCTTATTTTTGGCTTAAAAAGGATTTGTGTTCAGTATTCTCTGTTCCTTGTCAGAGCCGTGGCATGCAGTCAACTATATATGTGCAAATGGCTTCTGGGGTAACAATTGAGGATTTGTACCACCAATTGAAAGTTTCCTATGAGGTATGAATCTGATGCTGTGATTAGAATCGATGTGTTATATTTAATTTTTATGTTCTCAAATGATTGCTAAGTCACCTGGAAATGAATCACCTCTTCAACCTGAATATTTGTTCGAGGGATGTCTGTTTCAAATGGAAGCTCATTCTCGACTTAGCAGTATATGTCTAAAAAATATATTCAAACTCTTGTCTTTTCACTGCAAGTTTCAGTACACATTTAGTTTACCATTCAAGTATTTGCTTTGGAAGTATTGCCTCCAAGGGAAGCAAATCTAGTTGTTGCACCACTAATCCGTTGTATGTATTGAGGCATGATACACTGTAAAATGTCATTATCTTCAAAATTTTCTTTATGTTTAACCAAGTGTGTGGAGATCATTCTCTTCAACTTTCTTGTAGAATGAAGAATTTGTGAAGTTACTGGACAAAGGAATTGTTCCTCGCACGCACGATGTTCGAGGTTCCAATTACTGCTATGTGAATGTCTTTCCTGATAGGATACCTGGGAGAGCAATAATTATATCAGTTGTATGTATCCATCCCTCCATCATTGTGCTTAACTTTCTTCTTACATCTGTATGTGTTGTTATTCCCTGCATTATCATAATTAATCTCATAAAAGCTTCACGCAGATCGATAATCTTGTGAAGGGAGCATCTGGTCAAGCTTTACAGAATCTAAACATAATGATGGGATTTCCTGAAAGGACAGGGCTAGACTACCTGCCTTTGTTTCCTTGATGCTTTCTTCTTTTTCATCCTCAAGTTGGTAAGTGTCTGACCTTGACTCATGTTTATTATTTGCATCATTCTCTTCCTGAACCATGTTTACGCAATGTTGATTCTTGAGTCAGAAAGTGTGGCTGGATTTTCAGTTTTGGTTCGACATTATGACATCTTATGTGCCATTAGTTATGATGAGTCTGTAGCGTTCAAAATCATTGGTATTCACATGTAAGAGCTTAGACTCGGCATTCCTTCCTGACTATAATTAAATTGGATGGTTTGATGTGGACATTGTCATTTACTGCTGGACCTAGCCTCTGTATTTCACGCATTCAACTTTTGTTTCACTGTTTATTGCAGATGATATAGAGCTTAACTCAGGACTTTAGAGTTCCCTGCGTGCGAGATGATCATGTTAGCCATCAATTTAATAATTACATACTAAGTTTAATGTACCCTTTACTGATAAACGAGCTGTACATTAATGATCCACTTTTTTTTCTGGTTTTGGAAGATCATGTTACTTGTAACTTAAATGGAATAAAAGGTTGGATCTTTGAGACCGCCTCCTCATCAGAATTAAAAGGATTCCACATCTTTTATTTGTTTTTTATCTGAGATGGTAATTTCATAACCAAACTTCAAATCTTTTATTATCATAGTCCTTAACAGACCCCAAACAGCCACAAAAACATGTAAGGAAAATCTCCAAACCAACTCAATTCCCTCACACTCCTTGTCCTTCTCTCTACTAAATGGTGAAACTGAAGAATAAGTAGAAAAAACAATTATTGACAAGAATTGTCTGAGCCCGGGTTCGAACCGGGGACCTCTAGTGTGTGAGACTAGCGTGATAACCAACTACACCACCCAGACTTCATATTTTGGTCAGAGAAATATAATAAACAATTATTAATACGTTAAAGCCGTTAATCAGCACCTACCTCGTCCCAAATACGTTCAAAGGTGTGGCCTTTTATCTACAAGTTAATTACTTCTGAGTTGTGGCCAATGCAAGTTTCAGTTCCTCTGATAGATTTAACAGCATAGCTTTTAAGGATGAAAGATTACAACTTTATCACACAACAATGTCTTAAGAAGTGGCAAGGACCAAGTGTGAAAGTGTTTTGTGTATAGGCATGCTCAGCTTGGCTGATTGCATACAATACAAGTTGACGGAAATGAGAATTATGCAAGCAGAATCTATCTATAGTTGACATTGAAATTAAGTTCCAATCCACAGTTTTCTCCGTTACATTGATATAATGTTTGACACATGATCTACTGTTCCCAATTTCATTACCAAGGTTCTAAGCTTCGTGTCTGCCTCTTTAGCGTCTTCTTCCAGGGGTTATTCACATTGCATATACTATCTCTCCGCTGCTGTCAATGTCAAGATCATCAGGATCAGTATCGAGGTCCTCATCCATGTCGTCTTCAATGTCTAGGCTGCCAGTTAAATATTGGTTTAGACTATTGGTTCCTGCTGGAGGTACAGTGGCTTCATTAATTATTTGCATTATTTCTTCACTGCTCTGCATTGGTTGGTCAGGCTCTTCAAAGTGGTTCATGTTGTTTTCATTCATAAGATCAGCAGGCAGATTCTTCAGAAACCACTCATGGTTCATAATCTCAGGCATGGTTATTCTCTGTTAAAATAAAAGGGTATTCAACTTTATTAACCTTCTACAAGCAAATTCATCCCTCTCAGCTAATCTAATACCATATAAACCCAGAGATTAAGAAAGGTAAAGTTCTCGAATAGAGTAAATGGCCATGAACATGACTTGAAAGGAAACCAGCAATGAAGAGATTAAGCAAGTGGCTAATAATATTAGACTGAAAAACCAGGCTTATATCTTCAGGAAGTTAAATAGCAGTATCTAATCATTGTACAGACCTAGCAGTATCTAATCTAAAGAATCAAGAAAAAAATATACGGACCTTTGCAGGGTCTGCCACAAAAATTCTTGAGATCAGATGCCGGCACTCTGGAGATATGTGAACGTAGTCAGGAATTGAGTACTGGACATTCAAAATTCGCTGCCAACACAAAACATCATGGGATTAGTCAGTTTCATGAGCGTTGCCATTGTGATATGGTAATTAAGGTGGCAATGACTTACTTGTATTGTCTTGCGGAAATTCTTTGGTTCATCAGGATCCTCAAAAGGGTATGCTCCCACCAACATAACGTATAATGTTACCCCACATGACCATACATCTGCAATCTGAATAGTAAAAATTAACAGAATTATGAGTGTAGATTCATAAACTAATATATATGAGTGTAAGTTGGCTAACTAATGCTCTAAAATACTGATTCCGTAGCTTCATCAGTAAGATCTTTGGAAACAAGAATTTGGAGATTCTGGAAAACAAAATGTCCTGACAATCAAGAAATTGAAAGACTACCAACTTTGTTCTTCTGTACGATAAAGAAAAAGACCAACCTTTCCATCATACTCCTTTTTAAGTAGTACTTCAGGAGCAATGTATGCTGGAGTTCCAACAGTAGATTTTGGTTGTGAATGTAGCACTGATGACTGTTAGACCAGATAGAGTCAAAACAGGATTAAAGAAGTCGTTGACAAGAAAGCAGAATTCTCCATTCATAGAATGGAAAAACAAAAAGAAAGTTACATGTTCTTGAATAATCCCTGATCATTAACAAGGAACATCTATTGGAACATTGATTCAAAAGCAAGTACGCATCTGAGACATTGATTTATGGCAATGTGCTTAAACATTAGCAACCAAAAAAGGGGGATGTGAGTACCTTAGAGTAACCAAAGTCACAAATCTTCAAACGAGGTGCTGGGCTGCCATCCAACAATGTATTTTCCAATTTCAAGTCACGATGGCATACTTGCTTCAGGAAGAAATAGATTGGAAATTATGAAATTTTAAACTATTATCCTTTGTACAAATAGAACTTAACAATCAATGGAAGGAAACATATTACTAACCATTGCATGACAGTAGCTAACTCCAGATATGAGTTGTTGGAAGAAAAAGCGTGCCTGTATAATAATTGAGAAACTTGATAAGTAAATAAACAGAAGCCATCAAACAAAATGAATGCATTGGGCAAGAACCTCATCCTCGCTGAAGCGCCCAGCATTGCATATTCTTTCAAAGAGTTCTCCACCAGATGCATATTCCATCACAATAGCAAGATGTGTTGGAGTCAATATAACCTACAGTAAACTTACTCAAGTAATGAACCCAGAACATCCTTTTCTTGGAAAATTATTGAAAGGTGAAGTAATTGACAAAC
The DNA here is from genome assembly GCA_027478365.1 of Erythroxylum rufum. NCBI lineage: Eukaryota > Viridiplantae > Streptophyta > Magnoliopsida > Malpighiales > Erythroxylaceae > Erythroxylum > Erythroxylum rufum. Next base: position 70,779,124 of record JANIHZ010000209.1, on the reverse strand, counting down.
CTCTTTGAACCTCACAATGTTGGGATGCCTTAATGATCTGTGGTTAATAATTTCTCTTTTTACATTTTCATCTATCTGTAATAACAAAACATAAAAGTGGGATCATGTAGAGGCCTTGGAGGTCAAACAAAAAGTTCACTTCAATCATTTGATAATAATTACTGGAATGAATCATTTGTTTCTGACTCTGTGAACGTCTATATAGTTTCACTTGGTTGACAAGGACTTCCATATGGAAAGCTTATCACTACAGAAAGACATGTCTTTGAAGTTCAACAATAACTGTTAAGAAATCTGCTAGCTTTAGTTTGGTTGGCATTGTTAACCCCTTATCAAATTGGAGTTGTTTTAGAACAGGTGGATTCAGAAATGTGATTTAAACAATCAACTACTTAATCCATTGTCATGTGAATAAGAATCAAGTTATTTATCACTCTCTGAGAGGAATACCACAAGAAACTAAGAAGCAGGTCAGTCATAGATGACTGTCTTCGTTTTGTGCATGATGATGTGCTGAACATGAGGTCAGACAATTATCATTCCCATTGACAAACTCCAATAAACCAAAGTGAAGTGCTACCATAGGGAATTAGCATGCATGTTTCAAGCAATGAACCAGACGCCAACAATTCTGGAGAACATAGTTCTCAGATACAAACTTGGATAATCAAAATAGTTACCAATTTGGCATTAACAAGACAAACCGATTGTTTTAGCCACCACAAAGTTAGGAAAACAATAACCAGATCAGACCTAGAAGGGAATAACCAGCATCTTTTAAACTGAAGGCAAGCTCAAGAAGGCCAACAAGTGAAACTTTCAGAAAAAGACAAAGTACATCAAGCTCAAGAAGGCCAATCAAATGAAACTTTCAGAAAAAGACAAAGTACATAAATAAGAAGAGACTTACCTTCTCACCTCTCTCGATATACTTAACGGCAACAAGCTCGTTGGTCTGCTTATCCCTCATCAACCTTGCCACCCCGAAATTCCCGGACCCAATATCTCGCACCAGCTCGTAGCGGTCACTGTCGTGCATAATTGGAACATCCATACCCGGACCCGCCATGATTGTTGGTCGATCCATCACAACTCCACTCTCTATCTCAATTCGCTCAAACTAAACTCAAAAAGCTCTTTCCCAGAATAATCAAAGCTTCAGAAAAAGAAAGAGTCAATCTTTTGACATTATCACTATCAACCAGAGAGAGTAGGAAACACCCCTGCCGATGGTGATAATCAAGGTAGATCGAGGTAGGAGGTAGCTGGCATAACAGATGACGTGGCGAGAGTTGGACCACTTGATTAGACGGTGAAAGAAAGAGACTTGCAGAAACTGGTGTGTTAAGCTCGTGAAAACCTCACCCACCCAAATGGGGTTTAGCAAAGTTTCGATCTTTTACAGGGTATTCGTGCTATCAAATAAGAACAGAGTTGCAGAGAGACAGAGAGAGCTCGTGAACTTGCCTTTCTTTTCACCGCACCCACTTTCTCTCTCAAAAAACACAGCTCTGCACGCTTTCTCTATCTAACGTCTGTCTCCTTCACACGCTAAAAGGCTCAACTTTTGCTGTATGCAAGTGGGTGCTTTTATCCAAAACCGTTGAAGGTTGAACAGAGGAAGATTTTATTTTGTATTTTAACATTTGCTTGCTCTTAACCAGCAGTAACAAGAGTTGCCACCAATTCCTGAAAGTTAGTGGAAGAATTCGAAATGACGTCAATGCCCCTGGTTTTTGCAAGATCCGTACGTAGGTTCCGATTCTTGTCTGAACCTTGACACAAATGAAATATGGGCATTTCGAGCCCTTGATAAGGTTTCACAAGTCACGAGGGACAGTCCCACAGTTTCTGGGGAGTCTCTGTCCAGTTTCTGACACACGTACCAGCAGTAACAATTAGCAAATGATTCTTGGTTGCAAGCAAATCCTGCTCATAAGAGGAGGTCAACGACGCATGAAATAAACGACGTTGTATTGAGGTAAAAACAAACAAGTTAATTAGAATAGAGGATTTGAACCTAATGAACTATAACCAATTGCATTAAAAATTTCAAAATGGGAGTCAAAAACCTTTTAGGACATCAAAAGGATAGAAGATATAGATATCTATTTTATAGTTTAAAAATATTAATTTTTTAATTTTAAAATTATCTAAAAAATATATTTTTAAAAAAACTTATTCCCTTAAACTTTAGTTAAAAAATAATAATGAAACGTAAATAATATGAACAATATATTAACTAATTAAATGTTATTAATATAATAATCTAACTTAAAGCTATGTTTGTTGAGGGTTTTATAATAGAACGGAATGAAATGTAATATTATTCTATTGTTTAAGAGGAGGTTTTATAATGGAATGGGATGGAAGAGGAGGGTTTTTCATCATAAGAAGTAAAAATAAATAAAAAAACCTATGATTTAGGAGGTTTAGGATGAAATATAAAATGATAAACAACTTTACACTATATTATATTATAAACACTTTATCGAAACAACATTTCACTATATTACATTATGAACCCTTCTATCCCTCCCAAACAATAATTTTCTAATATTACATCCATTTACGTTTCATTCCATTTCATTTTATTTCATTCCATTAAAAAACTTTACATCTAACGAAACATAGCCTAACTCTTAAAGTTGACTCAGATCAATTAAATCTGATTTATATTAAGATTTTAAAATAACTATAATAAATTATTATTTTGAGTTTTAGAGTTGAAATAAATCATTACATAAATAACATCTAATTAGTCTATATTTAATATCTATATTGCATATATTTCACTATTATTGTTCATTTAAGTTTAAAAAAACATATTTTTAAAAAATTGACAACTATTTTTTTGAGAATTTTAAAGATAAAAATTTTAAAAAGTTTCTTAATTATATAGGAGATTTATATTGTTTTTTTACCTAATATAAAAAACATATTGAGCACCAAGATGTTTCCAAATCACAATCACTTAAGATGGATAAGGTTAGGAGAGGTGATCATAACATGGATGATGGGTATAGAATAGTACACCAATTATTGATGGGCCAGCAAGTATATCCCCTTATAGGTAGGGAAGTGACCTAACTCCTTTGTCACGGTGCATAACATGTGGCTTCAATGTAAACCCATGACCAAAGGCAATGACATTTGTGTATTTCCTTTTTATGTCAATGGTCCAACCTAAGTATCCCTCCATTATAAAAAAAAAAAAAAAACCTAAGTATCCCTCCCATCTTTATATATAAGTTCAAAGTATCTTTAATATTTAATCATATTTGGAACTCTTGGAACTACCCTTTTTCTTAAAAAAGAGTTATTTTTAAGCTTGTCCAAAAGTACATTTTAAATCTTAATATTTATTATAAAATATAATTTGAACCCTAACATTTTGAAACATTAAAATTGAACTTTAATAGTTTCAAAACTCTCATAATAAACTTTAAATGGACATAAATTTTTTAAAATTGAACCTTAATAGTTTCAAAACTCTCATAATAAACTTTAAATAGACATAAATTTTAACAGGATTAACTCTCTGTTAGTTAAATGTCACTATTTTTATATTTTTTTAAATAGAGAACGAATCTAGTTGTCACGTAATTAACTTTTTAAAATTAATTAGAAAGTGAATTTTATTGGTAGTGAAAGTTACCGTTGTACATTTTAGATAGTGATCTCACGAAACCACTTTTCATTT
>JANIHZ010000209.1:70672785-70689256 GCA_027478365.1 Erythroxylum rufum | reverse complement strand
CTTATGTCATTGAAAATTGGGAGACAATTGGAGTAGAAATTGGAGACAAAATGGACTAGTTATTAAAGTGGACCAAATGGAGCCATGTGGAATCGACATGTATCAAGTGACATGTGTCACTTGCCACACCACATGTATAAGCCACAAATTTGTTAAATGAAATGATCATGACATATGCTACATTCTTTCATCTTCTTCACTTTTTCTTCATTTGCTCTCTCTCCATCTTCGACACTCTCTTCTCCAAAGCCTCAAAGTTGAACCTTTTCCATCATTATCCACGTAAATATCTTGCTATCTCCTTCTTGTTTCTAAAGAAACCTAACCTACTCCACCTCCATTTGTGATGAACGTGTGATGCTTGGGAGCTAGGGCAAGAGTTGTTTTTGAAGAATTTGAAGTGAAACCAAGTAAGTTATGCTTTAAATGTTATAGGTATTGTTAAAATGAAAGTAGAATGATGAGAAATGTGGGATTGATGACTTGATTTTGTGAGCTAAATGTGTGTGACGTGGATGGTGAAAAATCTATGTAAATATCTTGTTTTTGTAGTTGTGAATGATCATTAATGACCCATGATTTGTTATAGAGATGTTTTGGAAGCTGGATGATCCATATAATGGTGTTTAAAGTGGCTGGAATGTGCTGGCTGTGACAATTCCACTGAATATGCTTCTGTAATTTAGCCATAACTTGTTTTGTAGTTATCCAAATGAGATAGTTTTTGATTTGGGTTAAATTAGAGACATAAGGCTACTTTTTCCATGAAGACATCAAATTCAAATTATGTCACTAAGAGTTTCTAATTTTGACTTGAAGTTGAGTACTGAGTGCTAAAAGTTGATAATGAATGTGTATATATATGTATTTTCTGTTATTAGTATTTATGATCAATCATGGGCTATAATTTGGTTATGGATGATATTGAGTTGAAATAGAGTTAGAATAATGGATAAATCATGAGTATTGAACTAGAAATAATTGACTAAGCATGAGGAATTGAATGTTGTAAGTAAAGAAGTAGAAATCTCGAAAACATAGAATCCAATTGGACATACTTTAGTGCAAGAGGCATAACATTTCCTATAGAACTCAGATTGAGGTGATTTAGGTTTTTTTTAAGAGGACTTCGAGATCTACAACTTCTATGAAGATCACGAAAAGCGATTTTGATGTTTAGAGGGTCAAATTTTCAAATTTCTATAAGCGACCTATAAAGGTCTGTTTAACGGACATGGATGTCCGTTTAACGGACATTCACAGGTCAAGTGACCCTAATTAAGGCTTAAATGGGTCTTAAGTGAACCTAGAATGATCCTTGGTTTATGGTACTAATGTATGATAGGTTTGAAGTGAAAATGAAGGTTAAAACTTAGTGAACGAATGGATTAAATCAAAGTATCAAATGCATGAGGACAATGGGAATGAAGATGTTCATATGATTGTAACTATGATTCAAAGAACTAAGTAATATATATTAAGTGATTAATTGTGATGAGAATGGGATATTATGAGATCATATAAGGCTAGAAAAGAGATGACAAGAAATTGAGTTATGATATAGAGTGACTAAGTGTTCTTGAGGTGTAAGCTTATGAATAAGCTAGACACATAAATGGATAAATATTGAATGGAGAATTTAGAATGATCATGTGTAAATGAAGTGTAAATTTAAGTTCAATTAGATAAATATGAATCATGAAATGAGAATGAGTATAAGATGTGAAATTGGAAAATATACCCGAGAATTGTCATTATACATTACACATATACATGTGTTAAAAACTGAATGTTTATGTGATTGTGCAATTAATAATGTGTGTGCAAAATGTGTTTTACATATTGATGGTACAGGATAGAACGTCCACATCCAGACATTTCCAGATCATAAAAGCTAATGCTAATCTGGAGCGTACTGTGAATAGACTTAGATGGTCTCATTCATTGTTTGTTCTGTTTTGAATTTTGTATTGATTAACTACTGAATGCTCATATGAATGTGATTGACCGTGTTGAATTCCGAACAGAAGGTTCGATAATTGTGATATTTGCTTGGGATATTGAAGTGCTACTTGTATGTAAATGAGATGAAATAAGTGTACATAAGTTGATTGTTAAATCCTAGACTACGGTCCGATGATAAATATGTTCTAAATGGGTATTTGCATATGAATGAAAATGTGATTCTCAACTTAATGTTGAATGTCATACTAAGGTCCGATGATATGTGAATATGATTGCGTGAGTATATGCAAATGTGATTGAGGCATTCCATTTCATGAATGCATGAAACATAATGGGAGTTGTGACCAAAGTAGCCACCGATCAGAGCTTAAAACTCAAAGTGTGAAAACAGCCTTGAGCTCAGATAGTGATTCAGAGCCTCAGGCTCAACATTTAATGAGCCCTATATCTCCAAGTGGATAAGGGATAGTTATTAATGAGCCCTATATGGGTCAATTTAGGCACTTGGTCACAACAAAGTAACAAATGAAAAGTGGGTCTCATGTGCATTGTAAATGCGTAATATGAATGATTAAATTGTATTGAATGTGAAGTGTGAAATTGAATGTGAAATGTGAAATAATGTAAATGTGAATTATGTGTTATATGACTGGGTGAGCCATTGATGATGGTCACTTATTGAGTTCGCAAAACTCACCCAAATTTTGTAAATATTTTTCAGGACTTAGAAGAATATCCCGTTAGGCAAACGGGAGTATACTTACTGTACATGAGTGAAAGAAGAGGTCAGGATCAGTTCGCATTTACATTAGTGTTTTCTTTTTTTTGTATAAATTTGTATTCCGAAATTTTTGTTTAATGTGTATACAAAGGCTTTTATGGTAGAATGGAAAGACATTATGACTAAAGTGTTTTGTATTTGCAATGGGCCCCAATTGGCTACTGAAATTCTATTGATTGTATTGTGTTGATAAAAAAAATGTTTATGAATGAAAGTGGACCCGAATTGGTTATCAATTTTTGCATTTTATGTTGTGGTTTCAAAAAAAATTATACCGACTTTTGAATGATTGAGTGCTTTAGCATGCCACCCCGCGGGGCACGAACTCGGATATCACTCAGGATGTCTGGTACGTGTCTTGCGGGAGTGGGGTGTTACATACAATCAACCATATTAAACCTTTGCAGCACTCACTAAATGTATGAACTTTGTGATAGACCTAACAAGTTTTGAGATCTGTTCTGGTGAATCTGAATACTTAGTACAAAAGATGCTTCACCAAAGTCTTTCGTGTCAAAACACTAAACCAAAAGTTGCTTAACCTCATACAGCATGGACAATTTATTTGATGCGAGCAAGATATCATCCAAATATAAAAGTAGAAAAATAACATTTCTCCCCTTACCTTGTAATACAAGCATCTTTCAACTTTATTTTTCACAAAGACAAATGAGGTAACGGTCTTATCAAACTTTATGTACTACTATTTGGAAGCTTCTTTGTAACCATATATGTATTTTCACAATTTACAAACCATGTAAACTTTATCTTGATCTAATCCTTTAGGTTGCTATATATACACCTTTTTATAAAGGTCTCCATTCAAGAAAGCAATTTTGACATCCATCTAATGTAATTTCATGTTATAATAAGCTACTATTGCCTTAATCACTCTAAATGCAACCTCACAGGATACAGGAGAAAAGATGACATTAAAATCAATTTCTTTTCTATTAGTGAACCTTCTGGCATCCAACCTAACTTTAAATTGCTTAACTTTACCCTGAGAGTCCTTTTTGCTATTATAAATCCATTTATAATTGATAGGTTTATAGTTATGAGACAAATCCATAACCTCTCATAACTTATTACGCTTCCTCATTGCATCCCACCATAACTTTACATGACGTTTAGAAATAACTTCTATTAAAGTAGTTAGTTCCACTTTATGTCCAATATTATAGTATTTTTCACTCAAATAGACTATGTAATAAAATGATATAACAAGTCTTCTCACTTTATTGGATCTCCTTAATTGAATTGGTTCAGTATATACACATACCTCAAGAACTTCAGTTTGTACATGTATAATATCTACCCTTCTATCATCTAAAGGATAGGAATTGTCTTCCTCATTATAATGAGATGGACCAGTCTCATCACAGACATTATTCTTAAGAAACTTAGTTCTTTATAATTCCAATATTCTAGATCATCCATCTCTAAAGTAAAATCTATATCTCATAAAATGGTCAGGATATCCAACAAAGAAATAATGAGCAGAATGAGAATGCAACTTATTTTCATAAGGATTATACCAACATACCTTAACAGAGTAGCCTCATATATGAAGATTAGTAAGACTAGGCTTCTACCCCTTCCAAATTTCGAAAGGCACCTTTTAAACTGATTTGCTTATGATTATATTAAGTATGTATAAGGTAGTCTTTATAGCTTCACCCTTAGGTAATTAAGTAAATTACTCCTACTTTGCAGTGACCTCGTCATGTCTTTTAAGGTGTGAGTATGCCTTTCAACCACATCATTTTGGTCAAGACTACCTGACATAGTGAATTGAGCCACTATTTCATATAATTCTAAATATTTAGCAATCAGACTTTTTTCTTATCTTGAAACTCCATGTTTGTCATAATATTCACCTCTATAGTAAGATTTGGCAATCTTAATTAACTTTCCCAATTGGTTCTCAACTTCAGTGTCAAAGATCTTGAATTTATCAAAAACTGTAGACTTATCTTTCAACAATAACACATATTTGTAACAGAAATAGTCATCAGAAAATATCTTGAATTACACAATGTAGCTGTATAAGGTCCAGATATATTTGTATGTATAAGTTCTAATAAGCCAGAAGCATAAGTTGACTCCTTTTCCTTTATTTTGGTAAACTTACCCTTACAGCAGTCAACTTATGGTTCTATATCATTACAATCTAGAGTTTGAAAAATATTATCCTTTATCAATCTCTCAACTCTTTCTATGTTAATATGGCCCAATCTTTTATGCTATGATATGTATGACATTTCTTTTATAAGGAGTCTCTTTTTAGTAACCTATTCGGCAATATATAAAGAAACATATGTCTCATCATGGGCAAGACACATTCTATATAAACCCTATGATAAGAAGGCCATACCAAAATGTTTTGCATTGGAAGATAATTTTACAATTGAATTTTCATATACAAAACTATAACTTTCTTTATCCAAATTAGATACAAAGATCAAATTCCGCTTACAAGACAGTATATAGAATGTGTCATATAAAATAAGATTGACCTTGTATCTAAGTTCAAACACACATCTCCTACATAGACTATATCTACTTCTTTATTATTTCCTACCATCAATTTTTTCTCTTCCTTATTCAACTTTCTCTTTATCATGAATTCCTGCATTATAGAAGCAATATGATTAGAAACTTCAATAACTAGCCTCTAAGAACTTGATGCGGCTATAACAATATTAGATTCACAAATCATATAAGTCAAGGAATTACCCGATCGTTCATGCCTTTCTTTCAAGTTTTTGTATTTCTAGAATTCTAGCTTCCTATATGCCTTATTTTTATAGAGGAAACGTCGATAGCCATATTGACTAGACCCCTAATTGTGATGGACTAACCTATATCTTCATGTGGAGGAAGTTTAGATATCTTACGTTTATATAATCAATTGATTTGTGTCCCAAGCTTTCTCCTTCTTTGCGACATTAACTTAAACCGTTCCTTCCACTATCACATAAAATGTCCTTTACCACATTAAGTCACCTTAATTTTGCGGAATGGCCTCCTTTAATCATAGTGACTTAAGATTAAACTAGCGAATTATTACTTCGGATTGTGAGAATGAAGACCATAGCATCATTAAGACAATGAAACGATCAACATTGGAGATCATAGGACCCAATCTTCCTAATCACTAGGTGCCTAATCCTATCATCAAAGAAGCAGAAAAGGAAGAACGTTCCCACTCTACTCTGAGAGAATCCAAGTATAAGACACAAAGGCATAGTTAAATTCCACACGGTCGATTCCATCTTTAGATTTGTCCGTTCCCACACGACTCTGAGAGAATCCAAGTATAAGAGACAAAGGCATAGTTAAATTCCACACGGTCGATTCCATCTTTAGATTTTTCCAAGGAGTCTTTTTTCTTGAACTACATTAAACTTATATTCTTATTCTAGTTTACCTTCGGCCTTGGCTATGTTTATTTGATCTTTTAGACTTCCCAGTCTGGCTTTTGTAGATCTGCTTGAATTTTTTGTAAATCTCTTTTTTAATTTAATTAATTAAATAATAATTTTACTTATATCATGTGTACTGTATTAGACACCTCCAAAACTAACGGTACCCCACGAAGAAACTGGTCCCGACAATTATTTCATCTCGTCTGCCACAAAAAGGATAACTGAACTCAAGTCATCCACCAATGCAAGTCATCCACTCAACTCAAAAAGGAAAACGATGGATTTTGGAAGCTGATGAAAACTAATCTATAGCATTTATCATCATTAAAACATAGTTTGGGGATAATGAAAGAAAGAACATCGATCTTTTACAACTTTCAAATAAGTAATTAAGACATTAGGATAAGAAGTTGCAATGTCGGTTGAAAAATTAATCCAGACACTTCTACTATAAGCCTGTAATGTTCTCGTTATATGAATCACCATTACAACAAAAAAGTTATTGGCAACGAATTCAAACGTCGCAAAATATTAAAAAAATCATGTGAAATAATAATTGGCGATGAAACAAAATCGTCGTCATAATGATTGCTGAATCCGAGTAGCAAAACAATATCCACGATGTTTTTTCGAAATCGTCGCAAAAAGGTTTTGGATACACATCATATTCGTCGGTAAAACATATAACCAACAAGAACCAAAAATGTTGTACATATGATTTTGCGACGTATATGTTTCGTAGATAAAGGTTTTTACTTACTAAACTATAGTCGTAGGTAATTATTTTTACTGACGATTTTGTTTTTGTAGCAGAATAGTTTTAGCTACTAATTGTTTGTTGTAGGTAGATATTTTTAAAGACATTCTTGTAAACATAGGTAATAATATTTTGTGACGATTTTGTTTTGGTAGCTAATTCTTTTTAGTGACAAATATTTATTTTTAAAGTTAAATTTTATTATAATTGTTTAAAAATTTTAATTTAATTTATTACAATTTTTACGACAATTTGAAATATAAAATAGTTATATTGTATAATTAATGTTGGTGACATATTATTTAAATAACAATAAATTGAAATAAAATAAACATTATAAAAATGGAATGCATTTTATTAAAAAATTAATTACAGGTTAATTACAAAATTTGAACAAAATTTATAAACAACTAAGACTCCTCATTGTCACTAATACTAACATAGTTTGAGTCAAGTAACTGTTTAACTATCTTTTTAAACTTGTTCACTTTCTTTTACATTACGATGTATATTGTAACTTAGTCTTTAGTGACTAGTTTTCCTCTTGAAGCGCCGTAACATATGCTAGTCGTGACGAAGATGCACGAACAAGCTTAGGGCCATATCCAATAAAACAAACTTAAACCTTCGCAGAGGCCTAATAATCATACATGTCACTCCAATTTGCTGGAGTCACCCGTTCCGGAACATGTCTCCTTGCCTCTTCATCGAAAGGGAAAGACTGGTAATATTTATGAAGTCTATATCAATGATCCTTTGCCCTTTGTTTCAACGGTGAACTAACATAACTTGAAACCTTAGGTTTGTCGATACCAACAATATTGAGCTTCATCTGTGAAGAACACGTATAAGTTAACTTATTGTTTTTGTTAAGCAAAATCGCAATAGATATAATTAAATGAATTGAAATATTACCGAAACTTTGTCCAAAGCATTTTGGAGCAAGTTGTCTTCCTTTAACTGCCTGGCATGCTAAAGGCAAGGCAATTCATTCCTCACAATGTCGCCTAACTCACTGGATAATTTTGTAGATTAGATCTTATCAAGAGGTCAACATTGCATGGGGTCAGTAATCACAGACAACTTGCTATTCATTGTAAGATTCATCCGTTGCAACTCAGCTCTTTTTGTGATACCTCTACCTCGTTTTTTAGTGCCAATTTTGGAACCTGAAAACAAAAAAATCATAATAAGAAAGACACACGAAACATGTAATGAGTAATTTCAGCATTAATGTAAATATGTTTAGTTAACAATAACAGACCTGAAGATCCCTCAGTACTAATAGACGATGTTGGTAAAGGTTGTTGCTGACTGTCTTCATGTCGAGGATGCAATTGCTGGTTGTTGAATTATGGGGTCGGATTAAGTTGGTTGTTGTTGGGAAGGAACTTCTTCAACTATTCCCACCCTCTTTCTCTTGTTTTCACCAAGTTCTATTATATTGAACAACTAAAACGAAATATGAAGATAACGCATAATCTTAACTCAAACATCAATATTCCACATGATATAAGGAGATCAGTAATCAAATACTAAACATTCGGCATAACATTCTGCATAAACATAAGTGAAACATTAAAAATTTGCATCTAGTCATCGTAAATTAACAGAAGTAAAACATCAACAAACTATGGCAATTATGAACATAACATTTCAAACAATTTATTTATATTCATTCAATCATGACCAAGATTTTGAAAATTATCATCATTAAGTACATTATCATTGGATTCTTCATCACTAATATATTCGAGCAAAGTATCGTCATTGTCATTTAAGTCATCCTGAGTATAATCTTCATATGTTTGTAAGATAAGATAGGCTTGGACTTCATCTAGTTAAACTATGTTGGGATCGACATCTCTCCTATAGAATGATGATATATCTGGATCTTCTACCGGAATGCCTTCGTTATTGAACTCTAATCCAATTTCTTGATAGACTTCATCTACATCCTCATCTAATTGACCAATATCCCTTTCTCAAAAATTAAAGACATTCCTTTGTTGAAACTTTAAAAAAAACCTTCCAATTGCTACCCAATATAGTATCGTTGATGTAGAAAACTTGTTTGACTTGACTTGCAAGGACAAAAGGATCATTATCATACCATATCTTAGTGACATTTATGCTAGTAATATACTCGTGAACTTTCATGTCAGTTAGATCAAACCATTTGCATTTAAGTAGAACAACCTTCTTATCCTTGAAATAGTGCAACTCTATTATTTCATAGATGACATCATAGAAGTCAATGATTTCGTCGTCATGACATCCTTCAACAACAACCCCATAATTTTGACTTCTAACTCGACTATATTGATCTTGTATGTGAAATCTCACCCCATTAACAATGCAAACTGTGTATTTCTTCCCACAAATATGAGGTCCACATGCTAAACTATATAATGTTGTTGTCGCTTCTTGCACATTACAGTTGTGTAACCGTATCATCCTGTATGACAAATTGAAAATAAATATGAGGATGAGACATATTCTCATATTTTCATAGTATGTAATCAATATGAAACTTACTTAATTTCTAAACCATGACACAAACTTCTGCCTGTCTTTCTTCAACATTAATAATCACTTTGTTGTGAATTGTCTCTTTGTGCTCTCTATTTAAAAAAGACAATGACAGTAAGATCTCAGTCTGAATGAAGAAAATTGTAATATGATTGTTTGAATGAAAAGGAATATACGTACTCCATGTATGTATCGACTTTCTCGCAATTTTTCAAAATATATCAATGGGCAATTTCGATTTCGTCTTTAGTTAACCCCACATATTTACCCACACCAAATGGCCTAACTTTTTAGGAGAAAGTAGACAACCCACTGTCGTCATGAAAGTCAAAGTTACGTTCTGGTCTATTAAATCTTGTCTCCACATCAATTAAGTACATTGAACAAAATTCAAGCATTCATTTGCTATATAAACCTCTATAATAGACCCTTTTGGTCAAGCTCTATTACATACAAAACACTTAAGAGAGCATAAAAACCTGAACATAATTAGTTATGAATTTATGAATCGTTACAAACAAATAATATAGAAAAAACTTGTTGAATTTAATATGAATTACCTTTTAATTGGAAACATCCATTAAAATTGAACCGGTCCACAAAGTTTTGCTTCATATGGTAAGTGAATTACCAAATGAACCATAACATCAAAAAACGATAGGGAGAATAATAGTTCAAGTTTACATAGAATCAATGCTATATCTTTTCCATTTTATCAAGCTCTTCAACTTTAAGTGTCTTATAACATAATTGCTTAAAAATCTCTCCCAATTGACCCAAAGTAAAGGACACATCCTTCGGCAAACACCCACGTATTCTAATAGGAGGTAATCGTTGAAAAAGTACATGACAATCTTGACTTTTCAACCTTGACAGTTTTCCCTCTTTAACATTCATATAACGGCCTATATTTGATGCATACCTATCAGGAAATTTGATTGATTGGAGGACCTGACATAATGATTGTTTCTAACTTTTGACATGTTGTAACAAGCAGGGGGAATAACGTGTGACCCATCACCTCTTCTTTTCAAATACAAGTCCTTTCCAATATTCATGTCTTCCAAGTCAAGTCTAGCCTTAATTGTGTCTTTGGATTCCTCATCAATTCCCATGGTAGTCCCTAAAATGGACTAAAAAATGTTTTTCTCAATATGCATGACATCAAGATTGTGCCTCAATAGTAATTCCTTCTAATATGGCAAACTGAAAATTTGATTTTTTTTGTCCAATTCAGTTCGACATGATTTCTCTTTCTCTTTCTATGCATCGGAGCTTCACCCAATTATATTGTGCCATTAAACAGTTTACTTCTTCGCCATCTATGCCCATGTTCCAAATAACGACGATGACCCATATAACATATTTTACTTCGCATCCTTATTGAGTATGTTTGATGGTTACACACAGGACAAGGCATATACCCTTTAGTGCTCCACCCAGACAAATTCCCATAAGATGGAAAATCATTTATAGTCCACAAAACAGCAGCATGCATTATAAATGTTTCACCTTTAACAACATCAAAAGTTTGTAATCCAAATTCCCATAGATCGTTTAAGTCATCAATTAATGGTTGCATGTATGCATCGATGTCCTTACCAAGAGTAGTAGGTCCTGGAATAAACAAAGATAACAATATAAAAGGCTCCTTCATGCACTTCTAAAGAGATAAATTGTATGGGACTAGAATCACCGGCCACATGTCATATGAAGTACTCATATTACCGAAATGATTAAATTCATCTGAGGCCAATCTAAGTCAAACATTACGACTATCTTGTGCAAACTATGGAAACTTTCTATTAATTTCTTTCCGTGCTATTGAGTCTGTTGGATGACGCATAATGTTATCATCAATGCGTCTCTCTTTATGCCTCCTCATATCTATGTAATTGTGGTATTAATTGTTTTTGTTGACATAAAAAGTCTTTGTAATTGTGGTTTAATAGGAAAGTACATTATTTCATTATGGTATAACTGGCATTGTGTATTTAATATATATATCATGCTTTATAAGAAATTTAGAAATTAGACCAGGATGTTATTTATTTTCATTATATCTCCTATAATATTCATTACGCTTACTAAATCTAAAATTTTCACCATTCTATCTAGTTATCTTTCTACGTCATCAAGAAGCACCTCTAAGATGTCTATTGATTGAGATTTTTTATGTAACAAATAGATATAATGTAAAAGCCATCAATAAAGGTGATGGAAAAATTTGTCCAATAAATAATGGAACATTAAAAGCCCCATATATATTGATATGTATAATTTCAAAGAGATGTGTGCTTCTTGTGGCTTCTTTCTTAACTATATGTTATATATGTTTTCCTTTAATATAATCCACAAAAAATTCCATTATCATTAAAATCTAGATTCGGAAGGATTCCATTCTTTACTAATATAAACATTCTTTCTTTGGATATATGACTCAAATATTTGTGTCACAAGTAAATCGAAGTTTCTATTATAAAACCTTTTTTAGTACCAACATTATGATACAAGGTCAACAAAATTTATTTAAAAATATTATCAAGCCTTAATTTTTACAAACCATCACAAAGAACACCAAAATCAATAAGGTAGTTGTGTTTGGACAAATTGAAACATCTGTTACTAAATTTGAAAGAGTCTCTTATAGTATCAAGGTTTGAAAAAGAATCTAAGTTTTAAGAAATGGTAGGAACATAAAGAAACTGAAAAAGATCTAAATGATGTCCTTCTTCTAAAATCAAATGGTAGGCTCTAATAGATTCAACTAGTGCTTTGAATTCAGCTTTTCATTTCAAAGTATGATTTAGGTTATAAGGGATCTTTACATTGCGTTAGTGATATAAGTGGTACATCTAGTATCAATCTACCGAGTTTTATATGAAAGTTTAGCTAAATTTAATTAGAAACAAAAAAAAGTACTAGGTTTACCTTTCATTTTAAACCATGTCTTACTCTTCAAGCAATCTTTATGATAATGTCCAATTTTATTTTAAAAAATGACATCTATCAATTCTTAGTTACTTTTTACATATTGAAGTAGATGACACGTCAACTTTATTCAGTAATGATTATTGAAGAACAGAAATAAGAAGTTTTGTTGCATTTACAAATTCATTTATCAAACTAGTGCCTATTCTACTCCTTAACAGCAAACATGTCATGAAATGTTACATTTCAAGTAACTAGATCCTCACTAAGAATAGTTCACATCTCATCAATGCCCAAACGAATCAAAACCCACAAAATTTCCAAACTTAATTATTTTACGAACAAGAGAGATGCAATCACACTTGATGAACTCGATAATCCAAATTCAGTAGCAAAAATTCAAAAAATGGACACAATTTCATAATTTATAAATCAACAAAAATGGATATAGAAAGAGATTGTGAACAAGATAGAACAAAGCAAACCAAAAGATCAAAAGGTTCAAATTTCATAAACGAAAAAGACGCTATCTTTCGATGAGATAAAGGCGTGAAGTGATTTAGTCAGGTCGAGACTAAACGACGGTGGTGGGAGATGGTAGGTGGTAGGCGATTTTGGGTTATAAAATGCAGACCTCAAATATTTCTCGACTTTGAGGTCTGTATTGTTTTTTTATGTAAAGTATACCTTACAGAAATATCATTTCGTAGGTAAATTTCTTACGGAATCACAATTCTGTAGGGAAATTCCCTACAGAATGGTGTTTTTGTAGGAAAATTTCTTACGAAAACATCACTCCGTAGTAATTTACCTACAGAAACATATTTTTGTCAAAAAAATCCCTACGTAGGGAAATTACCTACGGATTCACCTTTTCATAGGGAATTTCCCTATCAAGAATTTTTCCATCGATAAATTTCATATGCTATTTTTATCGGGAACCATTGCCGCCTATTTTTACAACAACTTTCACTATTCTGTCGCTAAATTTCGTTGGCAAAGTTTGGTGGTAAAATTTCCTCATCTTTTAACGACAGATTTTATTTTCTGTTGCAAATTACTTTTTTTCCAACAAATTTACCTATGGAAAGTAATTTTCGTCAGTAATTTACCACGGAATTATTTTTCATAAGAAATTTTTTGTTGGTAATTTGCAATTTTCTTGTACTAAAATGAATCAATAGGTAATGGCAGAGAATTATTATGATTGGACTCAAAAAGAGTGACATTAATTTCATGCTCTGTATAATCGAAACATTGTATGATGAAAGGATTAAATTACACGGGTAAATCATGCACAAAAAGATTATTCAATTTATTTTGACATTCATAAATATTTGGGTAGTCATGATGCGTTGCTAGACGCAAATCGTAATTTACGATTATAAATTATTTAATTGGAGAATTAAAGATAAATTAAAAGGGATTTTAATTTACTTAATTCTAATTATAAATTAGAATTATAATTTATAATCATTGTCAATATATTGAAAACCTAAAGGGTCACACATATAGAACGGTTTGAAGAGAGCAAAGTTATTTTAATCAAGTTGGACTTCATTGTTAAGTTTGAGAAATTTTATGATAAAATATGAGATATTTAATAAATAAAGCTCAATATGAGATATTGGATTTTATTTTGCATAATTGGTATTTAATTAGAATTATTTGTAATTCTAATTAAAGTTTAATTGAAATTAAAATTTAATTTAATTTCAATTAAATTATTAAAACATTCAAAACTTATTATAAATAAGCTTAAGCTATAATAGAGTAACATTTCTTGTTTAATCCTCTCTGTAAGGATTACATAATTCTCTTAATTTATTCTATGGATACCGTTAAAGGCCAAAAACTTATGTAACTACAGTGGTTGAGATGATCAGTTTGTAATTATTCAACTGCTATTGAAATTGGACCCTATCTGGATTTCCCAGCAACCTTATGATTTAATTCCAAATTTGAAGAAATTAAATTAGAAGAATATGTAAAATAATATGTTTAGCTTATGAATTTGAGAACCATGACAACGCCACTATCTTCAAACTGACGTTAAATCCTTACTCTGACAGTGATCACATGTTATGTCATTTGCATATTTATGGCGGACAGGATAATCTAAATTTACATCGGAAGATCTTAAAATTTAGAGTCTTGAGCTGCTCTTGAACTAAAATATTTCCGTAGTTAATATGTTTCTTTCCTTAGCTATGAAAGACTAACCATTTCGGCCATAGATACGCTTCAACTCTTTTTACTAGAAATCGAGAGCAAACACCTTCCAATTGTAAACCATTCTTTCTTTCCTCCTTCTCATCAATCACTGACAACGGAGATTCAATTTGAGCATGAGCACGTCTTGAATTTTTGCGATGAAAACAAGGAGAGTTTCATCACAAATTGCTCAACTTTTTCCCGTTGGCCTCACTAGACATGACATGTGAACTTATGGTTTAATTCCAAATTTGAAGGAATAAAATTGTCCTCAGCCTCCAATCTTATAGAAGCATATGTAAAATAATATGTTTAGCTTGAACCGCTATCTTCAAATTGACATTAAATACTTTGACAAAGTGATCACGTGTCATTTGCACATGTATGGCAGATAGGATAATCTAAATCTGCATCGGAAGATGTTAAAATTTAGAGTCCCGAGTTGCTTTTACACTCAAAATATTTTCATTGTTAGCTGCGAATATTGAAGATTAACCATTTCAGCCATACAAATCGTCAAAAAACCTTCCCTACGGTAAACCTTATTTCTTGCCCCTTCATCAGTCAGCTTAAATTCTGATAACGGAGATCCAATTTGAACATGAACACGTCTTGACATTTTGTGAAGAAAACAAGGAGAATTTCATCCACAATTTGCTTAAAATTTTCAAACGAGAAGAGAGAAACAGAAGAAAGTTAGATGGTGACGCAAAAGTTGTAGAGTTAGATAATGATGATGATGAAGACTATCCCAAGTGCCGTGTCTGCTTCAAAATTGTGGATGATGGTCCTGTCTATTTCTGTGAGATGTGTGATGATATCTGGGTTCACAAATTCTGTGCTTTTCTGCCTCTTGAGATATGAGATTTGTTGGACATTTTTGTCCTTCTCTATAAATTGGACAACTATTAATTATAATTTCAGTTTTTTTAATAACTTATCAGTTAAATTACGTAATTTGATCCTAACAAAGATAATTAAGTGCCCAATAAATGATCTAGATTAATGGGTCAAAGTTCAGGAAGAAAATGAATCTCAATTAGTGTAGACCGGACCCATATCGGACTTGTGATGGGGAAGCTCGATATAGAAGTTATATACAAAGGTTAAAGTCTTCTTCAGTTACTTATGTTATTTGTAAGCATACGGATCCTCTGACCCATTAGGAATACTTACGTCTTACGGAAACTGAAGAAACGTATTAACTGAGTGTCGGTGATTAACTTCCACAAAGGTCCTGGGGAGATTGGAGCTCGTTTTGACATCGGAAACAACTTTGAACTTCTGGATGGAACCAAAATCAGGTATTCCGCATTTCCTTCTTTTTTAACTCTTTCATGAACAATCCGGGACACTTAATAAGCTCTATCTTACGTGTTACACGTGATATCAAAGCGGTCACGTGATTGGGTTGCCAAAAACGAAAGTTTTTTAGTTTCCATTCATTATGCCTGTATAGAATGCCACTACAAGAAAAGGAGGCATTTTGCGTCGTTTTTTAAACGTTGCCAAAGGCAATTTCCCGTCGCAGAAACCTATCTTCGACGTCTATTAAAACGTCGCAAACAACTTCGTGGAAGGTAGGGTAGGCATTAGTGATCTACGACGTCTGTAGGTAAACGTCGTTGAAGGGCCAGGTATTCTTCGACGTTTAAAAGACGTCAGGAAAGGTTCAAACATTTTGCGACGTCTTAAATAAAGGTCAGGGATTGAAACGTTCTAATGACGTATCAAGGACGTCGTGGAAAACTAGTATTTTACGACGTGTATAAAGACGTCTGTCAATGTGAGTATATCTTACGACGTTATAAGGAAACGTCGATAAAGGGTTGTTATGCCGACGTTTGGAAGACGTCGTTA
>JANIHZ010000209.1:70640079-70650497 GCA_027478365.1 Erythroxylum rufum | reverse complement strand
TTTGTTCTTCATTTTTCTTCTCCTCTTCACTTTCACTGAACTTGCAAATTCTTCCACAAATTTCAGCATAACTGGCTACATTAAACAACATAGATCAACATTATCTTCCTCCACTTGCTTATAGAGTCTGTTGTTCCTTTTCTTCCAAAGCATGTAGATGGTGGTAATGAAAGCAACTTTAAAGAGGATGTGATTCTCTTTGTCAGGCCGCGCCTTGTCTATTATCCATTGCAAAGAATGCCCCCATTCGTAATTGTTGATTGTCTCCCCCAACATGTGAAGGATGCGGCTCCAGATCGTTTTTTGAGTAAAAACACTCAAAGAAAATATGATTTCTGTCGTCCTTGGCCGCTCTACAAAGTAAGCATAACTTGTCGGTAGGTGCAAACCATCTACATTTAGTTGTCAGTCTATTTTTGATCGCTAGCCAGGTGATTACCGAGGCTTTCGGATTGAGAGAGTTCTTCCACACTACGGAATACCAAGGCACTTCCCTGTCATCACTTCTAAAAATAGAATAGAAGGTTTCATTTGAAAATGAACCTTGTGTATTTGGTGTCCAGTAGATAGCATCTGTACTTTCTCTATCTCCAATCTATGGCAGGTGTGCAAAAAGGGTAGAAAATCCTCGAAACTGTCTTGTTCTTGCGCCATGAATAAGCAGATATGAGACTTTGGCATCCCGCGGTATCCTATTTCTCAACAAACCAAATTCAGGATTGGTACGTAGGGGGCTACCATCCATCCAATTGTCAAACCGCACCCATGTTAACTCTATGTTTGATGAATGGGTAAATAATCTGCCTTAGTTTCAATAACTGGTTGAATGTGTGCAAATAATGTGTAGAGCTCTCAATTTGTCAAAAGTTGCGATGCTGAAGATGGATCGTATGAATCCATTTGGACCATAATCCTTCCTTATCCGTGAGGAGCTGCCATATTTGTTCGCACCATAACACTCTTTGTCTAGTATAAATAGATGAGATGCTCAAGCCACACTGTTTCTTGGGAATAGTTAGTTCTTGCCAACTTTAGCTGTATCATCCTTTCCGGACCATAAATATGCTTTCAACATCCTGTCAATTTACTTCATGACGCTATGTGTGCTATCCAGTGAGTGTGTAAGCTGCTCAAAACCGAAATAATCAGTGTAATCCTTGCCGCATAGGATAGGCGATGATGCTGCCATAAATTCACTTTGGACTTGATCTTCTCTAATAGTGATAGGCAGTCTGAATATTTCAACTTGTAGGAAGTTATTGGGACTCCTAGATAACGTAGAGAAGGCTTTTGAATACTTAAACCGATAATATTACTCAGCTCATTCACCTCCTTAACGTCCGAAGAGAAACATATACTACTTTTATCGACATTGATTGTCAGGCCCGACCATTTGGAGAAAAGATTCAGATTGTGTTTCATGATGTTAATGGACTGTTTCTCCGCTCATCTGAATAACAGAAGATCGTCTGCAAATATGAGATGGGTGATCTTTGCTTCAGTACACTTGTTGTGAACTCTATAAGCTCCATTGTGAGTTGTAAAAGAACAGATCAGTCTAGTGAAACCTTCCATTGCAATGATAAAGAGATAAGGGGATAAAGGATCCCCTTGTCTTATACCTCTTTTGTTTTTGAATGGCTTTGTATGAATGCCATTTACAAGTATATTGATTGTCGAGGACTGCAAAGCATGCATAATCCATTTCCAGATACTCTAATGAAGTTCCAATTGATCATGTCGTATGCATTAAAAAAAGTCTATTTTCATAACACAGCTATTGAGGCTTTTCCCAGACGAATACTCCTTTAACAGCTCTTGTAGCAATGAAATGTTGTCTCCTATTTTCCTATCTTGTATGAATGCGCCTTGAGAAATGTCAATAGTCTCTTTAAGAATATCCTTCATTCTATCCACGAGTAGCTTTGCGATGACTTTATAGATCGTATTACGACATGAAATTGGTCGGAAGTCCCCCATTACCTTCGGATGTTTCTTCTTTGGTACAAGACACACATATGTATGGTTAATTTGTTGAAGCATCTTCGTGGAGGAGAAATACTACAACACTGTTTTGGTAAAAGGTTTACCCTTGATCTCATAGGTAGATTGAAAGAACCAGGCAGAGAATGTAATATGTAGTACAAACTTTATTACGTACCCATGATCATACATAAAAGGATTAAAAACGAAGGTAATGCAGAATACCTGATTTCGGTTCTATTTCTGATTCCAATACCGCTTCTAAGCTCCAAACGATCACGAATCTCCTAAGACCTTTATGCATGGAAAGTGTTTCCCAACACAAGATTTAGGTCTTTCTACAGTTTTCTCAATACGTAAGCTTTCTTAACGAGTCTGAGAAGCCTTATGCTTACGATTGAAATGAGTAACCGCAGAAGATCTTAACCTTTATATATAGCTTCCATATCAGACTTTCCCATCATAAAACCGATATGGGTCTGATCCACATTAATTGGAATCCATTTTTCACTCCATTGATTTAGATCATCTATTGGACCACTTTATTATCTTTATCTAGATCAAATTACGTAATTTAACTAATAATTTATTGAAAACCCAAAAAATACAATTAATAGTTGTCCAACTTTATAGGAAAGGACAAGCTTTTGAAGGATGCAAGCTGAATACATTGTTCTTAACATCTTGTTCAGTAAATGGAGCAATCAGAGCTTGTTTAACCTCCTATGAGATTGAGCCAGCTAGTATTCCATGCATATTCTTCGTCGGTAGTTTAGCTCGCACTGGCCTATCAGTTGAGAGAAGTACTTCCTAGCCAAATCAAGCAACTCAGTTTGATCCGAGAACATATGCCCTTGACTATCTTGCAACTGGACAATTTTATTAAAATTCCTCTAACCAAAACTGTGGAATGAAAATATTTGGAATTGGAATCACCATTTCTAAGCCAATTGACTCTCGCTTTCTATTTTATAATTTGAGTTTTGCAGTTGTAGTTTTTTTATACTCTTTTAAGAGATTTGATTCAATCTCCCTAAGGATCATGTCATTCGGCTCGTGGTAGCACTCCTCTTGAGCTCGTTTTACTTTGATCTTGAGCTGTTCCAATTTTTGGTTTTTCTCCTGGTAAAACACTTAATGGCTTCTCTAACCTTCCTTAGCTTTTGCATGAATTGGAAAGCTTTGTACCCTATCACATCCTGTTCCTAGCAACACCCAATTATTTCCATAAAACTTGGTAAATTAGTAACTCCATTGAAAAAACGAAAGGGGGTACCATGTCTCTGATGATCGACTATGTTCTGAATTAATATGTAGGAATGGTTCGATAATAAATTTTCACCAAAGCGTACGTATGATTGAGGAAACTTGTCGAGCCGTTCCGGATTGCCAAGTGCTCTATCTAGTTTTTTGCGAATGAACATATGCCCCTGCTACTTGTTACTCCACGTGAAATGTTGTTCCGTAGAGCAGATATCCAACAGTTCTACCTTGCTAAGCAGGGAGGTGAGTTCTCTTGCATCTGCCATTATATATTTCTTACCACCTTCCACCTCCTTCGAATTTAAGGTACAATTGAAGTCCGCTTCTACTAACCATGGGGTAATAGTAGAAAGTTGGATTCGGACCAGTGCATTCCATAAATTACTCCTCTGAAACATAAAATTTACTGCATTTATTGAAGTAGGAGCAAAAGATGGGGACCCCTATAACAACATTTTAAATGTAAAAATTGGTCACTCTCTTCCTCCACTTGCACATCAAATTGATCAACATTGAAGAAGCATAAGATTCTCATGTTATAGTGGGAAGAAAGATTGGAAAACATTTTCCATTTCGTGCCCAAAAATTGCTGGTCCTTCAGGATCCGAGAGTCCCTTATTTTTGTTTCCAACAAGCCTATAATGACTGGTTGATGTTGTTGGACGACATTTTTCACCATAGACCATTTTGAGGGATCATTTAGGCCCTTGGTATTCCAAATCAGAATAGACATGATTGGGGAGAGTCCTCTTTGTTTTTTCCTTTCCCACGTTTCCTAGTTGATCTTCTTCTAGAGCTTGGCAGGTAAACGATCTCATTTTCCTCCTGGCTATTGGCTTTACCATCATCCATTTCAATCTTGGAATGTTTCAAATTTAAATGCCCCTTTATAGCTCCAATCTGCTCCGTGGTCAGCATGTGTAGTCCTCCATCCTCACTTGTGTTAATACCAAATTCATTTTTCTCCATATCTACAGAACTCAGAGTACTCTCCAATTCATGTTGTCTTTCTCTGATGTCAATTTTCTCTATTTGATTAATAACAGGCTCCTGAGTCGGCTGCCTGTTTGGAGCTTCATTAACTTGCTTAGGACTTCCTTGAGAGTTAATAGTATGACCTATGTATTATTCCTTGTTCCGTGGCTTCTCCAAATCAGGTCGGTTTGTTTCTTGACCATCCTTTTCCAATTGATTTAGTACCATCTCCTGTGGTATCTTTTTGTTTGGAGATTCACTCATTTCCTCAACATTTCCATTTGAGTCCTCAGTATTGACCTGTACCATCTCTTCTCCAGTTATTATGTTATTAGGAACCCTCAATTCGATCAACTCCTCATGCCCCCTGTCTGAAATACCTTCCCAGTCGGTTGCCATTTCTTGGAAGACATATTAGGTTTCCATGGATAAGAGACCGAAATAACTTTTTGAGTCATTTCTCCATTCTCCGCAAAGCACAACACAAACACACTCTCTGGAAGAGCATTCTTTAGGTTGAAGTTTAATGCAAATTTACGCATAGCCGATGCGCGCCATAGCTGCGGTTTGGGACTCACGCTAAGAGGTTTTCTTAACGAACTCGCAATGAAACTCAATCCTTCAGTAGTCCATAGCTCTGTAGGAAGGTGGTGGAAATGCACCTATAGTGGACTCATGTCCACTTTTCTCCTATCCAATTCCATGTCAGGTCTCCATTGTTGTATAAACAAGGGCTGGTCACTAAACTTGTTCTATAATATCATTCAGTCCACTCTTCTCACTAAACTTGAACAAGAAAATACCATCCTCACGGAGAAACACTCGTTCTAACCCTTGCTTTTGTTAGAATGAGTTGTTTTGGAAAACCTGTTGTATTGAAGCTTGCGGAAGATCTTGCAATGAAGATCAAGTTGAAGAAGAAGAAGAAGGTGAGTTTCGGGTTGAAGTCTCCAAGGCTCATCAGAAAAATTGAGCTATTGATTTTGGGGATAATTCAGAAGGCTATGTGCTCAAGGAACCAAGTTCTGGAATTTGAAGATCAAGAAGAGAAGAAGTTGAAGAAATTCGAAGGGAATTGAAAATGTACAGATTGGAAAAATTCAAATGTTGCAGCAAGAAGAAGTTCAGAGGAAGAAGTGCAGAGTAAGAAAATTGGAGAAGCTAAAGTAAATTAAGTTGGATTAATTAGTATAATCAAGAATTACTGGAGACAAGTAAAACAAGGGGAACTGATCCATGCATCAAGCATTTTCACTTTCATGGCCTGACAATCGGATTTGCATGTCTGTTTTTGGAGCTGAGGAATCAAAATAGCTGCTGAAGAATTAATGACTGTCCATGCTGTACCAGTTTCAGCTTTTACTAGTGATAGTTTTAGCAATGCAAAAGACAAAATGAAATGCTTCTGTGTTTTATCAAATTAGGAAATGTCAGCACTAGTCAACATTACTCATCAGTTTAAGTCTTTGTCCTTTAGAAAAAATCATTAGCTTGTATCAGAACATCAAGGAACTGCATAAAAGGCTCCTTGCTTTTCATTTTCGTATGTATGAGAAAAACTTCAATACAAGATCACTTTCCTTAGAGATTTCAATCTCCTTGATATATTTTAATTTTTCCAGTGTTGTCTTTGATTTTCCAGTAGCTAGTATATTAAGTTGAGTAACAGTTGTAGAAGAAAAATTGTAGTTCATGTTCTGTTTTTGTCAAAAATCTGAACCTAAGTTCCATCAGTTTTCCAAGTTACAAATCCTTCTCTTTTGTTCTGATTGACGTCTTTCCTTATCTTTTTTACTCCATCAGAAGCAAAGTTCAATTTTAAGCAAGGGATAGCTGAAGTACATTTTACACATCCAGTGTTTGAAAACAAAACATTTTACTGTTTCATTGGAATCCATTAATAGTGCTATTTTCGTTTTCCTTCTACACACCAAACGAATCACTACACATTCTCTGATCTAAGAGAGACTTAAACTAGAATTTTGAAGGAGCATCCTACAATCAAACTACAAGGCAGAGGAGACCGAAGCTGCAATTTTTGGCTGTTGAAGGCTTGCGTGAACAGTGCACGTGAACAGTGCACCAAGTATTTGACGATTTGTTTCAATCAGATTCTTTCTTCAACAGGTTGTGGGCTGAAGGTGCTTTCTTCATTCCTTCAAGTGGGCATCAACAAGAGTGGTATCAGAGCTCCACGGTTCACCTAACCTGGACGAATCTGAAGCATGGCAGGGACAAGCATTCCGGCGATGAGTTTGCAAAGTATCCAAGCTAACGTACCCATTTTAACTGGTGAAAACTACAAGGCGTTGGCACTTAGAGTTGAAGATTGCCTCAGGATTTGTGAGTGCTGGGATGTAGTTAATGAAGGAGTTGCTAACTTTGGAGAAGAGGCAGACATGACAGAACAACAAATGGTGAGGGTGAGACAAGACAAAGACAAAGACTTCAAAGCTCTTATTTTTCTAAGATCGGTGGTGAGCGAAACCATCCTATTAAGACATGCCGGATGCAAGAATCCAAGGAGCTATGGGAAACCTTAAAGCTGGAGCACGTAGGGTCAGCACAATCCTTGAGATTAAAGAAGCAAGCTGTTATGAGGAGCTTTGAGAATTTTTCCATGAAAGATGAAGAGAATGTAGCTGCGACAAAGACAAGATTCATGGGGCTGGTCCAACAACTGAAGGAGTTTGGTGAAAATACAAGTTCGGAGAGGTTAGTTGATAAATTTTTGAGCAGATTGCCCTTAAGGTTTGAAGCTAGCATAGCTCCTGTTAAATGGCAATTTAGCAATGATCCTGATTCTGTTACTTTGGAGCAAGTTTTTAATGTTTTAGAAATGCATGAAGAGAGGCATAGAGTGAGAAGAGAAGGTGAGGAATATGCCTTGAAGGCTGAAAGGTTTAAGGTAGCAGAAACTCCACCATTCCAAACCCAATCAAGAAATCTGATTTCAAACCACCATGAACCAAATCTGATCCATTCCCAAACCAACCATTTGTCACAAAACTTCTCACAAAATAACCAAAACCAGTACTAAACTTCAACCTATCCACTGCAGCACCCTTACAAACTTCAAATGCAAAATCAGCAACCTCGAGCTTATCCTCAAACTCAACATCCAACACCTATACTTTATCCAAACCACCAAACCATGAATCATTTTTCTGGCAATGCAAATCAGATGCAAAATGGAACAAGAGTGTCAAGATGGGGCATGTATCCTAGCTGCAGATTTTGGGGAAAAACTAACCATGGAGCTGAGGAGTGCTTTTGGAATGAACATGCTGATTGTGTTCATTGTGGGAAGAAAGGACATCCAAGAAGAGTTTGCTATGAAAGATGGCAATCCGAACAGCAAAATCCCCTAAGCCCTATCTATGGAAAACCCCCACTAATCCATCCCTTCCTAAGACAAAACACCTCTCCAAACCCAATACCGAATCAGTCCAAACCTTACCAAAATTTTCCTGAACACCAAATGTATCAAGCACACTATGTTAGTAGCTCGGGAAAGCCACATACGTCATAGCCTTATCAACACCAGCTTCAAATGATTCCTCATCAACCAATTCAGCCACAAATGAGCCATCCTTACATGTCACAACCCAACTACTCACAACAGCCACAATATCAACCAATGCACATCCAAGCCTCAAACCAATTGCCACAAAATACCTCTCAAGCCACTCAAACCTCATCAGAAATGTGCCTAAACTCCCAACTTACCCCACAGCCAAACTCCAATACCCAACCTGGATCATCACAAACCAATCAACCATCAGAAAATTCAGTTACTGAGGAGAGTGTATTTGTAATGGAAACCTGTCATAAAACCATGGAACATAACCCTACTGTTGAAACTTGTGCTGTTGAAGCATGGAAGCAAGTGGAAGTGGAAAAGGCTAGGGTAAAAAAGGAGAGGAAACGTGCTGATATTGAAAGAAAGAAGGCTGAGGAGTATCGCCTTCAGTTGGAGTCATTGAAGAAAGAAGTTGAGGAAGTTAAGTTGAAGTTTGAGGAGGCAATCATAAAATTAGAAGCAACAAAGGCTGATGTAGCTAAAGAGAAAGAACGTGCTAAGATAAAGAGGGATAAAATAGAGGAGCAAAGATATGTGGCTGTTAACATAGCAGCCAAGCAAAAATAATGGATGAAGAAAATTCTGATGGATGTTGATGAATTGCAAGAGAAATGTGTAACCATTTATTGTGATTCAAGTGCTGCCATTTTCATGGCTAAAAATCCATCTGATCTTGTAAGAACCAAGCACATGAAGGTGAAGTATCATTATGTTCGGGAATTGATTGAGGAAAAGGAAATCAAGATGGCTTTTTGCAAGTCAAGCTTTCAACTTGCAAATTTGTTCACCAAGGCTTTACCAAAATGGAGGTTTGAATCTTTAAGAAGTATGATAGGTGTGCAGCTTTTACAAAACAAAGGAGGAGCTGTTGGGATAAATTGTTTTGTAAAACCAGCTATGTTGAAGTTGGCTGAAGATCTTGCAATGTCAATCAAGTTGAAGAAGAAAAGAAGAGTGAAAATCAAGTTGAATCATCCTAGACTTGTCAGAAAACTGAAGTTGATGATATTGAGGATAATTCAAGGCTGTATGGTTCAAGGGAATGAAGATCAATTTCAGATGAGAGAAATTCAATGGAAAGAGGAAGACAAGGGCAAGATGGAAGCAACGATGAAGAATTGAAAATGTTCAGATTAAAGGAAAACAGAATTTGTAGCAGAAATTGAAGTAGCTGTGTAGATTGAAGGAAAACATAATTTGCAGTAGAAATTGAAGTAACTGTGTAGATTCAAGGGAAGTTCAGAATTTGCATCAAGGAAAAATCAGATGCAGAGCAAGAGGAATGAGATAGCTGAAGCAATTAAGTTAGATTAATTAGCATAATCAAAAGTTGTTAGAGTTAAGCAAAAGTGCAGCAGGTCCAACCCATCAAGCATTTCACTCTTATGGTCTGAAAATCAAATTTGGATGTCAGGATTTTGTTGGCTGGAGCATTAAATGCTGTTGAAGACTTCAAATTTCTGTTTTTTGTAAGAAGACAAATTGGATACTTTAGTGTTTAGCCAAATGAAGAAATGAGTGTACCAGACTAGCTTTTACCATCAGTTCTTGGTTTTACTTTTCAGCTATTAGAAAAAGTTGTATCAGATGCAGAGAGCATATATATGAAGCTTATGTTTCACTTTTCCAGCAGAGAGTATGTATGAAAAAAAACAAAACTTTCAATACAATATCACTTTCCTTCGAGATTTCAATCTTCTTGTTATGTTTTGATTTTCCAGTGTTGCCTTTGATTCTTTTCCAGCAGCTAGTGTTTTTAGTTGAATAGCAGTAGCAGAGAAAGTGTTAGCTTATGTTCTGTTTTGAAAAAAATACTAAAACTAGTTTGAAAAGTCTCGGAAGTGAAAATCAGAAGTTTCATCGTTTTTTGCTAGTTTCAGACCATTTGATCTGATTATCACCCTTTTATATCCTTTTATTCCTTCTGAAGCTGAGTATCTTTGAAGAATAGATAGCTAAAGTAGTTTTACACATTCAGATATTAGAAATCGAAATTCACTGTTTCATTGGAACATAAAGGAGAGCTACATTCATCCTTTTAATTACACTAAATTTCTTGTCATACATTCACTGATTATTGAGGAGTTGAGTTGCATTTTTTTAAAGAGACATTATACATTCAGTTCACATAGTCATGGAGACAGAAGCTGCAGTTTGTGTTTGTTGAAGGCTTGCATGAACAATACACCAAGTGTTTGACAGAAGCTTTCAACCAATATTGATATTCGACAGGTTTTGTGCTGAAGGTGCTATCTTCAATCCTTCGAGGGGCATCTTCAAGAGTGGTATCAGAGTGGCACGGTTCACCTAACCTGGACGAATCCGATGCATGGTAGGGATAAACATTCCGGCGATGAGTTTGCAAAGTATCCAAGCTAATATACCCATTTTAATCAGTGAAAACTACAAGGCGTGGGCACTTAGAGTCGAAGATTGCCTCAGGATTTGTGAGTGCTGGGATGTAGTTAGTGAAGGAGTTGCTGACTTTGGAGAAGAGGCAGACATGACAGAACAACAAATGGTGAGGTTGAGACAAAACAAAGACAAAGACTTCAAAGCTCTTATTTTTCTAAGATCGGTGGTGAGCGAAACTATCCTATTGAGGCATGCCGGA
>JANIHZ010000209.1:70599355-70611816 GCA_027478365.1 Erythroxylum rufum | reverse complement strand
TTATAAAAGTGAAAATTAGAAGATTTTTTAAAATTAAAAATTAAAATTTTTTCCAAAATTTCTTAAACTATAAAAATGTCTATATATTTTTCATCAGTGTAATTTTCTCAAACAGCTGGTTATAAAATAATACGTGCAATTGAATCATAGTTGAAGAAAAAGTGTACATCTTCCCCTAGTTCTTGAATCACAAGATAATTGAAGAAGAAGTTCAACTTCACTGTTCTTAATAAACATACGTTACTTGCCCAAGTTTACAAGCTTTGCACTCTTAAATGCTCAATCTATCACCAATAGTTTTATTATGTACAATTTGTGTCCATTTCAATGGAAAGTGACACACACTAGTATTTGTTTAACTAACAAGTAAATGAAAATGTCAAAAAATGAAACAGAAGGATGGTGGGACAAGAAAAGAGATAAAATAGAAAATAAATAAAAATAAAATGACACGATCGAGCGGATGAGATTGATACACGTGTCAAAGACCAACACCCCTAGAGATCTCATGCACAGCGGCAGCATCGGCCCCCAAGCAACCCAAAAGCCCTTGCCTGTACGGCAAGTAAGTCCTCCTCTTCATCCCCTCCGACACCGCCCGGTTCATGGTGTAATGCATCTCGTGGGCAGAAACTGGCGGCCCTCGCCGCCGGGAACTCCCTAAACGATCCATTGATCGAAAACTTGAGTTTCTGACGTCTTCCAACGCCTCTTTCTTAGACAAAACTAGGTAATTCGCTAACGGATCTTTGCTCGTTGCTCTTCCCTCTGATGCACTTCTGAAGAGCACAAAGTCTTTGAGATTCCATTTTCTGTGACTCTTAGACAAAGACATAGCGGAGAGGATCGAAGACACATAGGAAGATTTAGTACTACTGTTACTTGTAGCAGTTGTTGAAGTACATGTGATCTTGTTACTTGTTGAAACTGTGCCCTCCTGATTATCTTCTAACACGATGTCAGATACACGTAAAGGTGATAAAGATCTGCTACCTTTACGTGCTTGACATGGAGAAGAAGATCTGGAAATTCTTTCTCTTCCTCGATGATGTGGTACTTGTTGTTCTGGTTCTTGATTCAGATGGTTGTTACATTCTCTTCTACTGGTCTCAACCTGAAAAGGGTCGAAGTCTCTCATAGTTCTTGACCTAAGAGACAAATAGTCTAATCCCGGTGGGGGCTTCAAAGGTCGGATCTTTCCTCCATCAAATAGTTCCTCTGCAGACAATGAAGTAAGTTCCAAATGTCCACTAAAACTGAACTCAAAATCTCCACCGTCATGTTCTTCCTTCCTGGTCCTGTTCTTCTTCTCCTCGTCATCATTCTCACGCCTTCTTGACTTGGAAGAGATGTTACCACCACGAAGCTCGCGACAAAGAGCGGACATACGAGTGGGGCTCGTCGGAGCACTGAAGAAGTAGTTGCCAAATGGCTGAGGACTTGAAGGAGCGGTCATGTAAGGTGAAGAACAAGCACTACTGTCAAAGTTGAAGTCCGTAGGTGCCAATGGTGCCTCCACCTCCATTTCCAATAACTCGAGCTCTGTGTAAGTGGAGGGTTGTGGGGATTTGAAGGTGAAAATTGGTGGAAATGCGTGATTTTATAGAGAAGACGAAGAAAGCGATAAGGGAATAGGGCTGATTGAGGAAATGGTGGGCAAGGAAGGACAGAGGAAGCAGATGAGATTTGACTCTGTCATTCAAGACGATCAAGACGGCTATTTAGTTGTTATATTAATCCAAGCGGCTATGCAGATGTTGTAATTATTTAATTAATGCAATATGAATATTAGAGTTAAAATAATAATAATAATAATCAAATGTTAATTCAATTTCCTTTAATTATCTTTATTGTGAAAACTTATCAATTTATTAATTAATTATTTTGTTTTTATAAATTAAAATAAACTAATTATTTTTTATTTAATAGTTTCATTTTTAATTAAACTATAAATTAGGGACAATTTTCTTTAATTATATTTTAATTTTTTTAATTTATTCAATTTTAAACTAATTTATAACGATTTAATATTGGTTAAATATTTCAAACCTTAAACCTATTTTCTTATCGATTTAACTTCCGATTTAGTTTTTAAAACTAATTAAGGTATACTCCAAGAATAAAATTAAAAATACACGACATTCGTGTGGGAAATCCTGAGTCTTAGTTAATATTACGAAGATGCACATGTTTAACTTTTACTTGTGAGACTAATAAATTATTACGGCATTTTATTTGTGGAGTTTCGAGATTTTGTCATAATAAATCAGGATTTAATGGACTTTGATTCCAGTCACCTGACTTTGAATAATTATAAACATTATCTTCTTACTTGATGGGATAATTAAGTGTTAATTTTCTTTAATCACTCTAATTTTATGGTTCTTTTGTTCTTTGTTGTAATCAATCATTAAAAAACTTAATCGATTTGACTGGTTCAATCGTACAAATGTTGAACTATTTAATTTATTTTAAACTCATTTTTAATTAAAATTTAAATTATTTAATGAATAATGATAATTTTTATTATATTTTAAATTGTTTAATTTTATTAAATCTTTAGCCGGTTTTATAATAGCCTAATTTCGGTTGAACTTTTAAAACTTTAAATTTTTTATTTTATTATTTAACTTTCGGTCTGATTTTTAAAATATTGGTTGTGATATCGAAGATGAGTTTCTCAACAATTATTCTAAGTGTTTAACTACAAGAATTTGTGTCGTTTTCCTCCTTTAAATTTGGGATTTAATAGGAACAATGGTTATACGATATATCTTTTGAAATTAGAGGTTTAGTAAGTGGTCAAATGGTAGCATAGCCCTCCTTTATAAAGAAATTGCTAGTTGGTAATTAAACAAAGCTAAGTGATCTTAATTAGGTTCTTCTCATGCCTGTTTTTGCACATTGTTGAACGTTTATTGTTGAGCAGAAAGATATTAAAAATAAAGCAAACGCAATTTGTTTCACATTTCTTCCAAGTGAAATACCCAAGAAATCAGTAATTAGTGGCTAATCTTCAAGTTTGTTTAACTATTTCAAAACTTAATTGATTTGGCTTATTTAACTATAAAAACTTTGAACCGTCTAACTTTTAGTTTAGTTTTCAAATTTTCAATTCGATTTATTTTAATAAATCTTGTTGTTAAAAATTGACCATTTAATTAATTAATCAATTAATTTTTATAAACTAATAAGTTATTATAAATCAAAATAAATAAATTATTTTTATTTACCAATTTCTTTTTTCAATTAAACTTTGAATTTTTTGGTAAATAAAGACAATCTCTTCTAATTATATTTCGAAATTTTTAGCTTTATTTAATCATTAGTTAGTTTGATGACGGTCTAATATCGATTGAACCTTTTAAACCTTAAATCTCTTATCTTATCAGTTTAACTTCTGATTCGTTTTAAAGATATTGTTTTTTTAAAACAATTGAGGATTATCTATAATGGAAAGATGAGGATTTTTATGAACTAAAAAGGTTGAATAATTAAAAGTTAATAATGCATCAAGAATAAATAATGCAGCAAGAATGACTTCAAACACCTTTAAATAAGAGCAAATCTTCTATTTTTAATTATCGTGTGTCTTCTGTTTCTAAGTAGTCCCAGGCGTTCAATTTTTGTAGATCTCATTTATTGAATGGGTGAATTTTTATGAAATAGAATAGGCACAGAATAATGAGAACAGGTGATCTGATTGTATCATTGAAATTGGTGAAAATTAGTATATACTAAATTGAGTATATGCAACTGATGCACAAACATCCTATTCCTGATAAAGAAACGAGGACATATTTATGAAAAAGAAGACTATTGCTCCAATTATTGTACTTTCCAAAATCATATAAACTTTGTCCTTTTTATCAAATATATATTGAAGGATTGCAAAAGCATATTGGCATGATAAGGACTCTTGCAAGAGATTGGAAAGTAAAGCTAAACATTTCTCTTAATCTTTCTTACTCTTCACAAAGCTATAAACCCTTTAAGCACCTATTTGTTCATTACGTTTTTCTCTTTACTAAACGTATAGCTTTGCAAGACACCAAAGCTTGGCACAGTTGGCAGCTAAGTATATATGCATATAAGGAATTTATGAAGAGAATAGGAAAGGACAACTAACTAGTGAATGATTAGAGTATTGTTGTCATTGTTCCATAGTTAATTAGTACCAGTCTATTCAAGGAAAAGTTAAAAAATTACATATGTCAACTATATGATATTGATTTAATTAGTTATTTTATGCATTGATATTTGTTTATAGCAAAAAGGGCATGTGATAGTCACGAGTCATTTTCATATCAAGAACAATATTATACCATACGTAAATAAAAATTCAGAATTAATCTAGAAAACATCAAACTTGATGGCTAAATCTTGTTTTGAAACGTGCAATACATTGCTCTAAGTTGAGGGATTACTTTAATTTAATGATGTGCTTTCTCATAACTAATCCACCATTGTTATGCTGTGCTTATGATATGGTTTTTCCAATCCACCGTTGCTTTAGTCTTCTCAAGAAGATAAAGAAGTCATAATTTGTATCCTACACCTATAAAAGCAAGGATGATTTTGGATTGAGAAAGTTCAAGGCAAGTAGTTCCAACCAAAAAAAAGAGAAGTCAAAATTTGCTGATAGAGATAAACGCAGAGGACTCTTCCTTGCTTAGAATAGTCGGCGATGATGTTGTACATGAGACAAATTGTCTTTCAAAATCCAATCACGGTAGAACCTTCTTTTGGAAAAAAGAAATGGAAAATAAGAAGAAAAATGGTGACCCTTTATGCCAAAAAAGAAAAAAAATAAAGAAATTGTTTTATTTGTATTAATAAAAATAAAATTTTATAGTTAATTGAACGGTTCGTTTTACGATACAACGACAACAACGACCTAATAAAAATTTCGTTAAAGGTAGAGTTTGAGAAGGTTCAACACTCACAACCTTATCCTTAATTAATAGATACATTCTTTCCTAATGAAATTTTTTTGTTGTTTTCTGTAAAGAGGCAAAAGTTGGCATACATTTGGTTAGGTTCTTAAGTAAGAACCTTTTGTACGTTTTGGGTTACCTCTAAGTAGGCAGTGAATTATGCAATTGGATCTATTTGTGGAAGCCAACCTGGCCTGAATGGACATCACTATACTTGTAGGCATCTATTTCCACTTTTAGGTTCAGGCAAGTAAGGTATGGGCAGACAGTCCTTTTCAATACAGAAATTTCATTTCCAATCATGGAGGGATTTGCATTCCACAAAAGACAAGATTAACAGCAGCTACAAGGCACCTACGGTGCTAGTCTAAGCTGTGTTCTGCCCAAAATGGGTAGGATGAAATGTTTTCAGGGTCTGCTTATAATCTGTCCTTTCGCTTTCTTAGAACAGTTTCTCATATTTCTTTTGCCCACATCTCCAGTTTTAAAAGGAAACAGTTTCTTGTTAAACCAGTTCAGAGATTTCAGGACTCTATCTCTGATTTATACGATGGTATTGTCAGTTGAAATGGAGTTTTAAGAAAAAATGCAGAAGCTTAGCAAGTTTCTGGGGTCGAATTACTGAATGAATAGGATCAATTTCCGCCACTTAAGAAGACCTTTAAAGCAGAGACTAAAAGTAGTTCCAAGTTATTGTTACAATCCTAGCACAACTCCTCCACATGCAATTTCAATCATGCTAACTCTCCAAAGTACAGATATAGCCAAGACAGTAACTGGAGCCGGAGTTTCAACGGTAACCTGTCTGTTGCAAGTCCAGATTATAAGCTGTTATGTTTGAACTTCGCAGGTCAAGAAGACCATGAAGCTCCAGCAGTAACAAACATGCTTGGGTCTTGATTCGGTTAGCCTTGCCCTCCAAAATATGCCCCATTCCATTGATTACAATGATCCCGTCTTCTCCACTGTCAAGATATCAAATCAAAGCAGGGTATTCAATGATAAAGGAAAGCATAACAACATTACATTTCCAGAGCAAAAGCAATTGGAAAGCCGTTTCAGGATTTGGTCACAGAAGCATTAAGTAGTTCCTTCCAAGCTCCAAAATGGATGATAAATAGAGCGCAGTAACCATATAATAGGTTTAATACTATCAGCAGTATAAACTGCTGTTGTCATATACCATCATCAAATGTAAAATGTAAGGCATGTTAGGTACTTTGACAACGAAAGAGTAGTGCATTACAGGACATGCTTTTCTAACATAGCATTGCCGGGATTACCTACTTCACGCTGAGACACATTTACCTGCTTGTTTAAAGGCTACGAACCCAAGAAAGGCGAACCGTTTGCTTGCCTATTTCAGTTCCATTTAAGTTCTGCAGTGTATCCTCAACATTCTTTCTGTAAAAACCGTTCAATGTGGTGCCATATATAATCACTAAGGTGTGAAAACAAGATCCTGGAACATTATATTGAGATGTTGATTCCTCAGCAGCTGTTAGTTATAACAAAACATGATGTGGAAATGATATTGGTACGTATTAGCAAATTGCACAAAAACCACATCCTGTTCCAACTGATATTTTCACTGAAACAACTTCACCAAATTGGGAGAAAGGCAACTTCAGATCCTCGTTACTGACATCAGAATCAATCCCTTCCCACAAATATCTGCCAGATTATGTGAATGAGACAACTGGATTGAACAAAGCCGATCCAACAAGGGAGAGTCTAACTTACTGTTGTATTATTAGAGTCACCATCACTATGGGAGCCTTGGTGTTAGAAACTAAACTTGGTTTAATACACGCTTCTAGATTATGAGTTGTAATGAGTTGTATTTGACTTGGTCAAAATACCAAGCCAAATTATCTCTGAACTCCTTTGGACAGTTTCATTGAGGCTGGTATTATAGTCGGTTATTATTGACTCTACTTCCCTATAAATATGGCCATTTGGCCATAAGAAAGGTTATGTAGTGTGTGGAAGCATTGTAAGGTTCCTAACTCCGACAAGTTGTGTAGTGAGAAGTTTTAGTAAAGTGACTGTGTATTTTATTAAAAGAGTTTATTTCTAGGCAATCTAATTGTCAACATTTGGTATCACAGCTCGGTTAAAGTGCTCAAGTAGATCAAGATAGCTTCGAGTTCAACAATTGAAGTTCAACCAATGCAATTATCTATTTTCAAGTTTGATGGCAAAAACAATTATGCCTTGTGGAAACATTTGATTGAGTTATATTTGATAAGCAACAGATATGGTGAAATTTTGGAGAAAGGCTTAGTAGAAAAAGAAAAACTGTCGGCAGTAACAAAAAAACCTAGTTCGTGACCGTTTATTAAATGAAGAAATCTTGTTTTCAATTTGTCAATATGTTAAGTTGTCGTTTCTTGAAAAAATATTCTATGCTAAAACAACAAGGGAGACTTGGAATATTTTGCTCAAAACGTATAAAGGAGTAGACATAGTTAAACGAACAAGACTACAAGGTTTGAAAAGGCAATACAAGTTGATGGAGCAAGGCACAAATGAAAGTATTCGTGATTATTTTTCACGAATGGAAAATTTAAATAATGAGATGAAAAATAATGGCCATGAAATTTCGAAGAAAGATATCGTGGAAAAGATCATGTGCACGTTGACAAGTCTATTTGACTATATTATCATAGTCATTGAAGAGTCTAAAGGTTTGGAGTCCATGACTCTCAATGATTTACAAGACTTATTAGAGTCTCGCAAAATGCGTATGAATGAAAAATCACCAAACACAATGGAGCAAGTTTTACAAGCCCAAGCAAATTTGAGAAATCAGAAGGAAACTGTAATAGGCAAAACAAAACTTACTTAAAGAAGTTCAAATTTCAGATGCAGAGAGGCAAAAATTTCAGAATCAATTTGTAACACCCCCCATACATTACCTACAACCATCCAAACATAAGGCAACCAATTTCCTGTACATACATTCACGACATGCATTTCGGTTCAATGCTATACATATACACATTACAAAACTCCCAAATGCTTAATGTTATCATTTAACAGTAGTAAAACATTTTTACATTTATATGGTAATTCAAAAGAAAACATACAATTTCCTTTAACCATTACATGTACAATCATCTTTAACTAAAACGCCTTTCATAAGTATTTTTCTTTTATCTGTTGGCCTTGGTCCCTGTAGATTTTTTTGTACCTCATTCTTATAACTTGGATCTACACGGATTAACACTCGTGCTAAGCTTGAAAGGTTAGTAGGGAAACACTTAGTTTGAATGACCACTCACAGCAGTTATCCGCCAAGCACACACATTTATGAACATTGCACAAATATAAATAATGATAGCATACTTAATCAAATAAATAATGCAAACATACTTCAATATTTTTTTCATATACCATAAATTCACCTTCAAAACTCAAACGTTGATATTCAACGCTCAATGATACAAATTATCAATACAAATGCAAATGTTCATTCATGTACCAATTATTTATGTTGTCATACTATATTTATTATTTACAGCTCTTTTCTTTATTTTATATGTTAGACCTACACATTTTCTATAGGTGTGGATAACGGGTGCTGTAGATATCCGAAAATATCAAACTGCGAGTACTCGAAGGTATCAAACTGTGGATACTCAAAGATATCAAACTGTGGATACCCGAAGGTATCAAACTATGGATAACTAAAGGTATCAAACTGTGGACACCGGTAGTGTCAAACTATAGCAGCTACACTGTAACCCTATAGACATACTTATTTATCCACAACTAAGATAATAAAGTAGGCACTGTAACATTTCCTTTAACCATTTTCAAATTTCATAATTCATATATTGACAAGTCAAATGATATATATTTCAAGTCATAAAATCTGTATCTATATTCATATGTGCAAGTCATAACTTACCAACATTAGAAGGGTGCTAAAATCACACTTGTATAATCACATTATACACATATGAGCATTAAATATGCATACCAATCACTTATATACATGTAAGCTTTCTTTAGCGTGCATTATGTTCAATATTAAGTTTCAATGTTTAATCACCCAATTCACACACATGTTAAGTCCTATTTCATTTATTTGTAGGTGTTTGAAAGGTTTCGTACACATTAAAAAAGATTTGGATAAGATTCGATAAAAATCGGAAATGAAAACAATGCCACGGTAGTGACAGACACTCTCTCCATTCATACCACTACTTGTTCCTTAATAAGCATATAGAAAAGTCAGAAATGGGTTTCGAGGTCTTCTAGGCATATTTGCCTCTATGTCTATAGTTTCTATAGCATTAACAATAAGACCATTTGGACTTCTAAATCATGAGATATAGGCAAAATATCACAAGCTGCTTTAAAATAGGGGCAGTATCAGGTCACCTTTTTTGATCTCAAGTTTAGAGGTCATAGAGTTGGAATTAGGTCAGAGTCCCTTCTAAAGATATTTACCTCTATGTATTAGGTTTCATATTCAACTAAAATCACACAATTTGGAGGTCTGTAGGTTGAGTCATGACTTAAACAATGTGAGTAACTCAAACAAAACTAGACAAAATTCCACTACATGATACTCTCTTGTCATATACAACCAAGTTCATGCAAAGTAACAATAAAATAACACCGAAACAACATCCCAGCAACAATTCCACATCCAAATGAATCTTTATATCCATCAAATGATACACAAATACAGAAATCAACTAAGTGAAGCCCTAAACCTGAAAATTGGCAAAGTAAGTCTTCTATTGCCTTTCCTTCCCCTCCAATTGAGATTATCCAATTTGAAGGTCTACAAGCAAAGATATGGCCAAATTACAGAAGTATTTTTTGGTAGAACCTATCCAAATAGCGAGGTACACATCTCAAATCAAGTAACTTCGGTCTTATCATGCAAGAGCAACACAAAAACACATCCAATTTAACCAATAAAATTTCATAAGCAAATGGGATACTTCTTCTACCAATTCCCCTCACATCACATTTATAAATGCAAGCAACATATCAAAAATTCCCATACATATTTCACATCTAAGTATGTAAGTCCATGCCAAAATGAACAAATTACCCATTAACCAATGTCTTTTACATTAAGTACCATAATGTCTCTTACTAAGATGCACTTAATTCATTATGTTCACTTCTTAATACACCCTAGACATACTATAATACTTCCAAGGTATATGTTGTGGTGTTACACAATTCTAGACCAGGAGCAAGGGAGAGTGAATCTCCTCAGGATAAATCCAATATTCAATATTACAAGTGCAAAAAGTTTGTTCACTATCAATTTGAGTGCAAGTCACATATTCAGTGTCATAATTGTAAAAAATATTGTCACTATAATAAAGAATGTCGTGCTAGAAGACAAGAATATAAAGATAATCAAGTTGCAGTCGCTGAGAATAATAACCCAAAAACCTTATTGATGGCCATTTATGAAACCAGTAATCACTTGGTTCTTCAGTAGAGCTTGTTGATAGCTACCAGATTCTAGTTTTGGGCAGAGGAAAGTTGTTATAAAATTGAAAAATGGGGTTTAAAATTATATTTCTGAGGTGTACTATGCTCTTACTATTTACTAGAATCTATTAAGCGTTAGACAACTATCATAAAAAGGTTATGATTTATACTTCAGTAAAGATATATATCGTGAGTGATATAAAAAAGGGCATGACTCTAAAGACAAGAATGACTTCCAATTGTCTATTTCTAAGATATCTTAATTACAATACTACTTCTTGTTGTAATACTATGACTATTAATGATAATTGGCTATGACATAAGCGACTTAGGTACTTGAATTTTGGAAACATTAAGTGTAGCACACCACTATCGTAAGACACATACCCGACATCCTGAGTGATATCCGAGTATGTACCCCGCAAGGGTGGCATGCTAAAATAGATATTCAGTTAAAATTCATTACAAAATCTTTATTTCTTTAAAACAATGTACACGTATGCGAAAATCACTAATCAAATCGGGCCCATTTTAATTTAAAAACACTTCCATTTACAAGTTACAAATATTACAAACATTAGTATTCAACAATCACTTGGGCCCATTTCAAATACAAAACACTTGAAATTATAAAGTCATATCATTACCAAATCATTCACTTACACTTTGTACAATTCTTGGGGAACATAATTCAAAAACAAAATCACTGAAGACATATGTAGGTGCAAACTAATCCCGACACCTAACTCATGCTCATTTGCAGTGGTTGAACTCCAATTGGTCTAATTGGATAACTCCTCTGAACCTGAAAAGTCGTGTTGTAATTTTTTATGAGTTTTGCGAACTCAATGAGTGAACCATCATCGATGATTTCACCTAAGTCACATACGCAAATCATATATTTCACAAATATTCATTTAGAACATTTATATTCAAAATACTCATACTAACATGGTACATCAAATAATTATTGTGAATCAGAACAGATATATTCAATTATAGATGCATATGAGACTCCAGGTTCGTTATTATTGTTGTGACCGAGTGCCTTTCATATACTTATACAGATACTGGCCCATTGGGCTCAGTTAGAAGCATATATCATGGAGAAAGGCTCTACGTGCAGAATCAAAAATCACGGAGCAAAGCTCTATGTGTAAGCTCTTTTATATTGGCTACTCCGGTCACAACGCCTTTATCTGAGCATGCATTTTATAAAATGCAACAAATACAGAATATGTCATGTCTAACAGTCACATATGATGCACAGTCAGAAATCTCATAGTCATCGGACCTAAATTCGGCATTTAACTTTCGTTGAGAATACACATAACATGATACACAATCAGAATCTCACAGTCTTCAGACCTAAATCCTGCATTCAACTTTCGTTGAGAATTCACATAGCATTCAGAATTTCAAAGCAATCAAAGCACTTCCAATACATTCCCGAATATCAACCTCCTCGGACAATTAAAGTCCAAAATTCATAAACAAATTACAAACAGTTCAATAATTGGAAGTCAAACAAATGAAATCAAATTAATCCTAGGAAAATCATCTAGGTTGACTCACAGTACGCTCCAATATGCTATTGCCTGGATGGATCGGCAATGTCTGACTGGCGTCTAATAAGCTCTTCTATATTATACAAAACACATTTACAACTATCACACTTTTGCACATATGTATAATTATTCCTTTATGCACATGTACTTATATAAAATATGCACAATACATGTTCAATGACAATTCCGGGTATCTTATTGTGATTCTCATCATCAAATCGATCAGATATCAAAGCCCTCATTAATATCATTTTTACTTATAATTTGGACCAAAATAGAACAATGTGAAATCAATTTCATAACCCAATTGACCACTTCAGATTTTTCTAATAACATGCTTTCGAGTCAGCTTTGCATAATTAATTTGATAAGGTAAATGACAAAATTAGGCAACACTTCCTTCTAGAAAGTTGTACTCCAATGTCTTAAGTTTTCAATGATACCAAGTTCAGCCAATTTGGTTTAGTATACTGAAAGTTATACT
>JANIHZ010000209.1:70574641-70592875 GCA_027478365.1 Erythroxylum rufum | reverse complement strand
AAATAATCTTGATAGATAAAATTTATTAGTTAATACAGAATAAAGATAAAAGTGTATTCATATAATTAAAAATTAAGGGATTTATTATTAAATTTCCTATAAATAAAAGTTGTTATTAATAGAAGTTGACTGTTAGGAATTAACTTATAAATTCTAAAGATTTAAGTATTTATATAAATTTTTATAAAACCTTAAAAAATAGGTCACGTAATTTGTCTGAATAATAAGCAAATGACACTTTTTATTGGCTAATCTTTATTAATACAAAAGTACAACAATAATAAAAGTATGTCAAAGTTTATCAACTCACATATTAATAAGTAAGTATCATATATTTTCTTTTTAATATATTCTTTTTGGGCGGAGCCACAGTGGGGGAAATTATTATTTAAAATTTTAATTTCATAAAAAATTTAAATTTTTGCCCCAATTAAATTAACGGTGACAAAAAAATAATTATTATAGTTATATTAAGATATCAAATAAAAAATAAAATTTAAGTTCATCTATTTTTATTAAGATTACTATTATTTGAGCCCATGATTTTTTTTAAATGAAAGCCTACAAATAAGGAGATAAAAATTATATGTTTAACCGACTTTTTTTTATTTAGATTTTTCTACCCTTTTGACTTCTTCATCACACTATTTTTTGACTTTTTGGCTTTTTTTTCCCCTAACTCCACAAGAACTACCACATCCAAAGCGAAAAAAAATCTATATTGAATGCAATTGTAGAAATGATTCCTCCACAGGCCTCACTCCATTCTAGTGCTGATAGGTAAATTTCCACTTCTTTTCTTTAGAAGAATGTGTAGTACGTATAATTTAAAGATGAGTTCTTGTAAGTTATAATAGAGTTGGTACAGTTTTAATCTTTACATTCTTTTAGACTTTTAGTAAAGACAGAAGATAAGATTTCTCATTGTAGACAAAAAATCGTAACATATAAAATTGTAAAAATGAATAAAAACAGTACAAACCATCTAACACTAACGATAATAGGGATAAAAGAAATATCCTAGATGCTCTTATGAATAAAAATAGACAGGCTCAGATTTTATTTTTTATTTGATATCTTAATATATCTATAATTTTTTTATTTTTTTTGTCACCAATTAAATTAATGGAGGCAAAATTTTAATTTTTTAATGGAGTTAAAATTTAAATTTAAATTTTTCAATAATATAATAATACTTTAAATATTTTGTCCCCACTCAAAATAATTTCTGGATCCGTCCCTAGTATCAAAGACAGTCACAATTAAGAAAATGGTAGTTGTCAAACTTTGGTTTAGAAGAATGATATGTCTATATGCGTTAATTGCAGATATTTTGTATA
This sequence comes from Erythroxylum rufum, assembly GCA_027478365.1. Taxonomy (NCBI): domain Eukaryota; kingdom Viridiplantae; phylum Streptophyta; class Magnoliopsida; order Malpighiales; family Erythroxylaceae; genus Erythroxylum; species Erythroxylum rufum. The sequence goes on along the minus strand of JANIHZ010000209.1, from coordinate 70,591,535 downwards.
ACTAAAAATCTATCATTATTATATTCTTAAATTCATACAATACTGCCAAAGAGAGATATTAAAGATGGTCCCTATCGGCAATAAGAGGTGGATCAATTGGTCCAGATTTCTCACTTAAGACTCTCCCCTAAAAAGAAGTTTTGAGTTCGAATCACGCTAAAGGATAGAAAATAGGTATGTTCCTATTGATGATTCTTTAGCTCCTTGGGCACAGCTTCTTGATCAGATCAATTACGAATGTCTCGCGACTCTTTATGCGCAGATATATACAAGCTACGTAGGAATATGAGAGATATCTAATATTTAAAAAAAAAAAAAAACCGTAGCGCTCCTGCTCCCAAAAAACTCTCTACGGAAATAACGACGAAATCTTAAAGCAGCGTTCAACAAAGTGTACCAAATAGTCCTACCAACCTCTGGCATGGCATATTGTGGACGTCATTAGACTGGAGAGCAGATCTGCTGTTCCGCTGCGTCTGAAATCATCCCAACCATCCAAACTATTCAAATGGATGGTTAGGATGGTTTTAAGCACGGGAGCACAGCAACACAGATCTGAAGGCATTAGACCGCTAATATCTATCTACCTCGGCATCATCACCCCCGTCACGCGCACTCACTTAAAAACAATTAACCAGACGTCGAAAGCTGAAATTTGCTCTTAAAAACAATACAACTTTCATTGGATTACCAACGGCCTTGGACTACTATTACGCGGTTAAGAGGTTTCGTGCTAGGCTAAACAAGGACAGCGTTTGTTAGCAATTTCTCAAACAACTTCTCAAGTATAATACGAAATTGACTACTCATTTCTCTTCCGTTTCTTGCCATCTTCTGGTTAAAGACTTTATCGTCTGGAGCGGTGCTTTATATAGTTGTTTCTCCAGAAAACAAAAGGCAACAAATTGAGTTAATAGCAGCTCTTTTGCAGTCTCCAAAACAGACGCATAAGCCATTACCCTTCGTTTAGTTTCTACGGCTTGTTTTGATTTGTAGGATTGAAATCGAAAGTTGATTCCTTTGAAACTTGGCTGTTGTTGTGATAATGAGTTTTGCTGCTGCAAACACCTCACTTTGGCAACAAGCTGCAGCTGGAGCTGGTTTGGAGGTACTTTTTGGAGGGATTCTGAAACTTGTTATCGCATTGGTGAAGGAGAACGTCGCGTTTGGCTCTACCTTGAGGCTCATCGAAACTACTCTAGGTTCCTTAGGGCCAAAGCTAAAGCAAATAGAAGAATTTAACTTGCAGTTTGATTGTCCTGAAGAAACACGGAGGCTAAGAGAATTATTCGTAGAAGGCGAGGCTTTACTTGTTAAATGTTCAAAGATCAAAAGATACGATCTTGTACGAACGCCAGTTTACAATCAGAAGCTACTCAACTTTGACAGGTCTCTTCATAGGTACATTAATTATGATATGCAATTGCAGATGTCGGTGGACTTGAAACATATTAAACTCGAATCGGAACAGACAAATCTTCTGGTGAAACGATTGGATAATCAGTTAAAACAGATCAAAGTTGCGAATAGCGACTCATTTAGAAGTAGTATCTTGGTGGATGTGTGCTCCCCTCGTGGACTGAAGGTGGATCCTGTTGGATTAGAGAAACCGCTGATAGATTTGAAGAGCAAGCTGCTCAAGGAGGAGGACCGTTTTATTGTGTTATCTGCTCCCGGAGGATGCGGGAAAACAACATTGGCCTTAGCGATTTGTCAAGAAGCTGATGTTAAAGGTACAATTTGACAACTCACTCTGTTTGATTGTTTCTCTTTATTTCTTAGGATTGCATAGTTTCAGATGTTTGTATGTGAGAATTTGGTGAATGTGCTTTTCTTTATGTAATTTGCAGACACATTTAAGGATAATATCTTCTTTATTACTGTCCCGAAACCACCAAACCTACGTGTCATCGCGCAGAGAATATTTCATCATAATGGAAAAGAGCTACCTGAATTTGATCGCATAGAGGAGGTAGCTGACCATTTGGAACGATTATTGAGAATGATAACATCGGAATCGGGTCCTATACTGCTGATACTTGATGACATTTGGTCTGGTTCTGAATCCATTCTTCAGAACATTCGTTTTCCAATTGCCAATTACAGGGTTTTGGTTACATCAAGATTTGAATTTCCAGCATTTGGTTGCACATATAAACTGCAGCCATTAAGTGATGAAGATGCCATCACTCTTTTTCGTCAGTCAGCAGCCCTGCCTGATAGGAACCCTTGCATTCCAGAGGAAGATGTGAACAAGGTGCTGTCCTCATCAGCTCAAGTTTGTTGTTAAGACTCTTTTTAAGTCAAGAAAGGTCCAATTTGATATATTGTTTTCCAAATTGATGAATGCAGATAGTTAGAAGCTGTAAGGGATTTCCACTGGCTATTTCTGTGGTTGGCAGTTCACTATGTGGGAAATCAGTGGCAGAATGGAGAAAGAGAGCAAATGAATGGTCTACTTCTGCCGCTATCATCTCTAATTTTGAGCCGCTTAATTGTCTTCAAAGCAGTGTGGATGCCTTAAATGACAACACTGAAATCAAGGAAAGCTACTTAGACCTGGGTGCATTTCCAGAGGATCAAAGGATCCCTGCAACTACAATTATTGATTTATGGGTTGAATTGCATAATTTGAATGATGATGATGCCATTATCTATCTTGATGAACTCGCCAAGCGCAATTTAGTCGACCTCATAACCATGAGGTATGTATTTGCTAGCCTTTGCACCGGTAAGGCAATTTTTCATTTCAAATGTAATGAAATAACTTGTATGATTCACCAGGAAAGATACAAGCGAAGATGATGGCTGTTACAATGAGCATTTGGTGATGCAGCATGATCTGCTTAGAGAGATAGCTCTGCTTCAAAGTAACTCAGGATCGATTGAGCAAAGGAAAAGACTATTCATAGAAATAAGTGGAAATGATTTTCCTGAGTGGTGTGTGGATCAACAGCAGCTAGATGTCAATGCCAGTCTCTTATCCATTACCACAGGTGGTTAAATCTCTGTGTCTTATTTCTTCACACATGCATACATTGCATTCTTTAACATAAGAAATGGCACTCGTTGCAGATGATACGTTCTCATCAAACTGGTGGAGCATGCAAGCAACTAAAGTTGAAGCTTTAGTCCTGAATTTCGAGACAAAGAACTACGTCTTACCAGAGTTCATCGGAGGGATGACTGACCTAAAGGTTTTAGCAGCTACAAATAACAACGCATATCATGCTGAGTTGACCAATTTGCATCTACTTGGCTCTCTTCCCAGTCTAAAAAGAATCAGATTGGAGAAGGTTACAGTACCACCCTTTTTCCTAGACGGTTTAAAACTGATGAAGTTGGAGAAAATATCATTAGTGTCCTGTAACATTCTTCAGGCTTTTGTCAACTCTGCCACCAAAATATCAGACGCATTTCCAAATTTAAGCGAGGTGGAGATTGACTACTGCAATGATCTGGAGGCATTACCTTTTGGGTTATGTGATCTTCTCCAACTGAAAAAGCTCAGTGTCACCAACTGCCTCAAGTTGACTACACTTCCTGAAGAAATAGGAAAGTTAGTACAGTTGGAGGTGTTGAGACTCAATTCGTGCATCAACTTGAAGGAGTTGCCAAACACAATAGGAAACCTTGACAGATTGAGAATTTTGGACTTAACTGACTGCTTTGACTTAACTAAATTACCAGAACGGATTGATGGGTTAAAGAGTTTAATGAAGCTTCATATGATGGGGTGTACGAGCAATTGTGAGTTGCCAACATCTATTTTGAAACTCCACCAGTTTATGGAGGTGATCTGCGAAGAAGAAATGGCCATGTCGTGGGAAGCTTTTGCTAGTCTTTGCCCGAATATAATGATTACAGTACGAAAAGAAGTTCCGAATTTGAATTGGCTTTATCGCCGCCGTCGTTTCTAATTCCAAGTTTTCTTCTTCATTTCTTGAGCTCCTTCTGTTTCAAATCTGTGTTAGTATTTTTGCTCATGACTTATCAGTCAATTTATACATTTCTGTACCATGAATCATTCAATCAAGTTATTGAATCATTCAATCATGTTATACCATGAAGCTCTTGCATTCTTCAAGGTTGTTTCATTCATCAGAAAAGTTATAGTGTTGAATTTTGTAAAAAGCTCTTTTCTTTTAATCACATTTTTGTCTTTTTATGGTAAACTGGATTCTTTGGTAAACATATTGCTGATTGGTTGTCACAAAACAAGTAAACAACATAATCGATCGGTTAACACAGATCTTGTAACAACTGAATAAGCCAAGTACTTTCTTGAGCTGTGATTACTACAACTCAGTATTCTGTTTCAACCGTAAATAAAGATACAATTTTTTGTCTTTTACTACACCAAAAAACTGTCCCTAATCTCAGCATAAAAACATATCATGCAGTTGAGCATTGGTATCGTAGTCACCTGCAAAATAAGTGTTACAATAATAAAATAATTTGCATATGCTACATTTCTTTTACAAAATAATATAGTCAAGTGTAGCAGTTACATATCTCAAAACTTGTCGAACTGCTTTCAAATGAGGCTTCTTGAGATTTTACATATACCGACTCCAGACACCAATTGCATAAGAAACATCTGCCCTGGTTAAGGTTAGATAAATCAAGCTAACTACCAATTGTCAGTACATCGTTACATCCTCTAATTCCTTTCTTATATGCACACCACTTGATATTGGGCTCTAATGGGAATAAAATTGGCATACACTCAAGCATTCCAAACTTCTTGGTGTAGAGTACTTCCTTTGATGGAGAAATTTTCCGTTTTGAGTATAATGAATCTCTAAAGCAAGAAAGTGCATAAGTTGTCCTAACTATTTCATATGAAAGTGAACAATTAAAATTTCCTTTGTTTGAAGAATTTCTTCATTGCAGGCACGTATTAAGATCAAATCATCCATATATATAAGTACAATCACTAGCTTCCCTAAATTATTTTTAGCAAACAAGCTAGAATTTGTAGGTGCCACCGAATAATCACTATGAGTTAGGAATTCAACAATCTTACCGTATCAAGCCCTTGGCACTTGTCTAAACCCATAAAGAGCCTTTCAAAGTTTACAAACATATTCAGGGTGATCTTGATCTTGAAAACCAATTGGTTGATCCATATAAATTTTTTGATCCAACTCCCCTAGAAAAGCATTACTTATATCCGTATGCCATAAATTCCTTCCTTCGCTTGCTGTAAGTGCAAGTAAGATTCTGATAGTATAAGTTTTGCAGCTAAAATAAATGTTTCATCATAACTAGTCCAAATATTGAGAGAATTAAAGAGCTACCAAATGAGCCTTAAGCCTCTCTATTGCTCCATCAATGTAATGTTTATCATATAGACCCATTTGGAAAAAATAGACTTTACATTATTTGGCTTTAGAACAAGCTTCCATGTCTTATTTTATTTCAGTGATACAAATTCCTCCTCCATAACTTTAACACATTTTAGATCTTAAAATGCCTCCTTGTTGTTTTAATAGAGGTGAAGCATAATAAGTGAATAAAAGAGAAGAGAAAGCAAAGGTTTTGTCGTAGAAGACCGTTATATTATTAAATAGAAACTTGTCAATTTATACAGTCTTTCTCTAGCTAAAATTTAAAAACAGATAACAACTAATCTAAATTTGCATAAAATAAAATCTAATTGATTTGATAGCTATCAAATCAATATCTCTAAACTGATTCTTAAAATCAAGAATCTGTTAATCTAAGAGATTTTTCAACAAACTCCTTCTTGCCTTAGGAATTGTAGAGCTTTAATGTCAAAATAATTCATCCTCTTGATGTACTGCTTTTGCCTCTTCATTTTGTGATTTGCAAATCTTTTCCTTATGTCTAATTTGTCCACAATTTCTGCATTTGATATCAGGCCTCCACCAATATTTTTGTGTGTGGGTGATTTGGTTTTTTTTACAATGTAGGCATGGTGGATATGAATCATCATTGTTTCTGTTGTTGTTGTTATCGATCTTGTTGAAACTCTTATTTTTCTTTCCTCCAAAATTTTCTTTTCTTTGTGCATCTTGATTTGAGTTATTGTAGGATTTGTTAGCAAATCCGGAACGTTGTAGTCTTCATCTACAACTTCCCACGAGTCATTTGCTTCAAAGAAGGCCTCCATTCGATCAGCCCAACTTAGATAATTTCTACCATCAAATATTGGCAGAATAATGGCAGTGAACGATGATTCTGAATCCATTGACGTGTGATTTTTGATTTGTGGTGTGGGCAAGCGTAGAATGAGTTACAGGTTATAGGTTTGTAGGTTTAGAGATCCCTTAAGATCAAGAAAGCTTTGATACTAATTGTTGGTTTTTTTTATGTGGAGAAGACTCTCTCAAATTTTATTGAATAGAAACTTGTCAATTTATACAATCTTTCTCTAACTAAAATTCAAAAATTAGATAACATCTAATCTGAATCAGCATAAAATAAAATCTAATTTATTTGATAGATATGAAATCAATATCTCTAAACTAATTCCTAAAATCAAAAATCTGCAAACCTAAGGGATTTTCTAACAATTTCATTGCCTATATATTTAGGCCTTCAATGTCAATGTAAAGTACAACCCATCAATAATTGCCTCTTGCATTATCTCTTTTCTATTATATTATATTTTAGTTAATTTTTGGTTCTAAAATCCAACAAGAATTATCTGTTTTTAGGCAAAATATGCAGTAACAGTAGTACTGTAATCTCATATAATCAACCAAGACATATACTAGTTGGCAACACAAGAAAAGTTGTTGATGGAGTAGGTACCCACTGACACAAAGTTATATAGAAGCAAAAGCCAACTGCCATTATTCAGCAGTAGCAGCAAGCTTCAGGATATACCTTGTGAAGAATAATGTTGCTGATATGCAGATGACTTTTTAGGGGTTGCCCCAACTATGCGCGTGGCCTTCTTGAACAATAAACTCCATTCATTTCTTCCATGGCCCTAGTCCTCTCATTCTCATTGCCAAACCTAACAAAACCATAATCTTTTGAACAACCAGTATTTGAATCAGTAACAACTTCACAGATGGATATTTGTTAGCAAAACTCTCCTGTAACATAGCATCCGTAACATCTGCTGCCAAATCTCCTACAAAATTGGATAAATCAGAATCAGTATCTATTTTTCTATTTCCTGAAAAACTTGCCCAGTTGAGACAGAATGACTGATCAGTATTTGGCATCAAAGCACCATTATAATTCTGCAAAACTTTCTCAGCTGTTGCATGAGAATAAAACTCAACAAATCCATAACTTTCCGGTTGATCAGTTTGCTTATTGCGTATAATCTTTACAGAGAAAACCTGCAGATTGTTCACCAGAACCATCATAAATCCAGGATATCATTTAACAAGAAAAATAGATAAAAAGAGATTCAAAGTATCTCTATGCAATTAATAACTGCTGACAAGGGTGAAACATCCCAAGCTATGCAATTAACAACTGCTGAGGAAAATGTGCTCGCGCATAGCAGGTAGAAAATGAGTCTGTAATCCGACTTACTGTTTGATCGAGCAAGATGCTCAATTTACACAATGACACTTGGATGGCTTAAAAAAGTGAGGACTAACAATGTCCAATGTGGGAGGGGAGTCTTAGAAGACTAATAAATTCCACAGCAGGGATAAAGAAAGAATGGAGAGATTTATATAGAATAAGGATCCATAACCTAAAACCTTGAAGTTTTAGGTTAAAGATAGAATCTTTCTTTGTATATGCACCTCTCCACCCGTAATTATGAAATAATTATGAAATTCTTATGGTTCATATAAATGGCTTTCTGATTTATAATATGGGCAATCGAGTTTGAAGGAGGATCATACTGAGGTTGTGATTGGCAGCATCAAAATGACTGCATCATATTAATTTGCAAACTAGTTAAATTGCAAGTACTTAGGACCTTGAAAGAGAAAGAGAAAGGGAGGGCATTATACAGGGTGTCCTCTATCCCATCTAACCTTGAAAAACTTGACACAGGAAGAACTTCATATGTGAATAACGGAAAATAAAGCAAGAAGCAGATTCCTCCCATTCTTAATATTGCAAATATACCAAAATTATAATACATTTCAACTATTTACATTGTCATCTTTAAGATTTAAACCAACATGACGAAACCGATTCGTAGGATGATGAAAAGGTAAAACTTTGATAGACAAACGTATAAGAAGAGAGAAATTGTTACGTGAATAGTGAACAAAGCCATGCGTAAGAGACCCACGTGAAGGAATTAAATGTAGGGGTTTAATTTTACCAAAAATTATAATCAGATTGTAATGTTTACTCTCCTGAACAGGAAAGGAAATCAAAGAGAGAAGTCAACACATGCCCTTTGTCGGTGAGACTGAGTTCCCCACCTTGAGCTGTTTGATTTTGAATGTTCTTTAATGCAACTTGCCTAAAAGGGCATTGCCTTATCAAAGTCTTACTTTTTTTCTTACAAAACATTTTTCCTCTGTTACTGTAAGTTAATTTAGACAAGATTTTACAGCTAAGGAAGAAAAAGGGCATGTTATAATTTTGTATACAGAAGCTTTGCTAGGTTTAAGATCATGGGTTTACGTTAGATTTAAGAATCTGTCTGAATAATGCTTTTGAAGACCCACCAACCGAAAGTGGAGACACAATTAAGCCAAAATTTTCCTTTCCCAGATTTCTTTATGTTATCTTCAAAAGGCAAGAGCCCCATTTGCATGCCACTAATTTTGCATTTGTGAACTTTACTGGAGAGAATGATAATAGTGTTTCATCCCAAGTTGCAAGATACTTCACATTGCAAGGAAAAGATTGCTTGGTCACATACAATGTCATTACTCTTCAAGGCTCTTCTAAAGAAATTCCTGCCTTTTTCTCTGTGTATGGGAAATAGGATTGATTTGATCATCGAGTACTATATAAGGAATTAAGAAAGCTTTCAACAACAAACTGAATGCAGAACAGTTTCCTCATAATGGTTCCTGTCTTGATTTGAAGACAACAAAGATTGCTTACAAAAATAGAAATCTTGATTTCGAATTCTATTGTTCTTTCAAGTCTGTTTGAGGTTCAAGCCTCGAGGACATAACTAGAGACTGCAATGTGAAGCCCTTCTCTATTTTCCTTAGTACAATATACCTTCTTTCTCTATTTTCCTTAGTTACAATATACCTTTTTTCTCTATAGGAGTACAAAAAAACACCAAAAGAATAAATCAAATGCTGATTAGCGTGCGGAAAATCAGGAAAGATTAAAAAAAAAAAGTGGTAGCCAAAATTTCATCAGGTGGAAATCTGCCTGCTTCTGTGACTGGAAGGTGGTCAAAATCAACAGAGTATCTTATTTATAACATCTGTTCATTTTTTATAATCACCGTGCAGCAAACTTTCATAGTGTGTTCCTTTAAGGGCCTTTTCAACTTCTTCCCAGTTCTCAATCTGACTAGATAACGGTCCTTTGTGTATCTTTACTTGACGACTATAAAGATCTCTCCGAGGAACCTTCAGAAAATCTTCAACATCAAATAGCTCCTGCTAATCCAAAGGCAGGAAAATCTGTAATATCTTTTCATTTCTAAGAACATTGAATTAGCTGAACCAAAACAATAAAGAAATAAATCGACAATTTCCTTACAGTGTGATTCTTGACTATATCCTCGTAGTAAAGAATCATGTGCCTAGTGCTCTTGAAGTACTCTAAGGCTTTGGCCGACATGTCTTCTACTTGCCGCAGGCTTGATATCAGTGATGTTGCATTGATGGAAGGTTTGTATCTAGCCAGTATCTCTGCCTGAACCATTACTTGTAGAATTAGATATGTCTAATAAGAAAAAGAAGAAAGGAGGTGGACAGGCTATCTTAGAGACAGTAACCTCATGAGGTGAATGTACATGAGACTTGTGAGTCCCATTTAATAGCTTAGCATCTCGATCATAAGAATTTGCTAGAACTGAAATCATCCTGCGCAAAAGATTTCTCCGGAAGAGAAAAATAGCTGAAACACCCTTGGTTTTAAAGTACTGTACTATGTCTTCATGATATTGCATCACACCCTAAAGCAATATAAGCAAAGAATACAGTTCAGAGAAAGGTATATAGTCTTGACAGTAGCAGATTTCACTTTTACAAGTGCTTACAATTAACCACAATACAAATAGCTCTTTGATGGCAAGCAAAATGTGATAAACAAATGAGTCACAATAGTTTCATTAAGCCACTCTTCCTAAATGTCATCATTCAACAAAGCAAAGCACATCCCAGGTTCACCCATCAAGGACCATAAAGCATTGTCCAGAAAAGGAGTGTGGATTAGATTTTATTTACTAAACTATTCAATGGGGGCTCATTGCCCGATCCATCAATGCATAGATACATAAAAGACCCACCAGAGCAACCATCAGAAAAAGAGATGGATGGCATAAACTTTGAACAATAACTTACAGCTTCAACGCCACCATAGTCCCCAGTCCATAACAGTATCATTCAAATATACCAGAAAACACTCTATACAAGCTAGTCTTCCTGCCTACCTCGTCAGAAGGCCAAAGAAAGTTGATTATTCTGTTGCAAAACACACAATATTAAACAGGAATGTCGGCAATACTATGGCCACAAGAATCAGAACTTGTTTCTTCTCATTGTTTGATCATGAGATCAAATGGAAGAGAGTGGGGACCCATCAAGAAAAACTGTGTGAGGTAAGAAGTAGCAATCAGTTACACCAAAGACATTCTATACCATTAGCAGGTCATGTTAAACTAGAAGTCATGTGGAACTGGGGCTAATAACATGTTCACACAGATCTTACGAAGAATAAATTGTCAAGTAATGATGCTACTACTCATCTGGCATGCTTAGCAAATAAAACCACTGACAAATAGACATGTGAAATAACACACTACAAGTAAAACTCTCACCTGATTGAGCATCCACTTTAAGCCAACTGCAGCTGTACATTCATTCTTGGAAGCACTACTTAACCAATCCAGATTGTAAAGTTTGTCCAAAGTCTCTATAATCATTGAAACATTACTCCTCCTAACCTTAACAGAGAAAACCTCCCCATTTGAACTTATGTTAGTATGGTTGTTTAATAATGTCTCGAACCATCCACTCCCAGACCTCTGCATTGACAGAATGGCAAAATACCGCACAGGATTGCACACACATTCAGCCCTATAATGCACCAAACAAGTTTCATCAAGACTTATATAGAATCATGACATAATGCCAATTGTAAAGGGGAATTACCTGCTATATGTTTTGGGCTTTGGGTAGTGGACATAAGGGATTTCCCAAAGTTCAACATTAGGTTTCATGCATGGCTTTTCTACCACTTCAACACCAAAAAATTCACTCTTGCCGCTGAAGCCAAATTGTTTAAGACAGACTTCGTATATGTACACACTGCATACCACTACAAAACCCAACACAAGCATCCTCAACACCAGCGAGGACTTCTTAGGAGCCTTAAAGATAAAGCTATCCTGTTATTCAAGGATCACCCACAAGTCAAAAATTTGTTAAACCTAAGTGACAAGTCATTAAAATTTCATCTGAATTGTTCCTGCAAAGTAACTCAGCTGCCAATCTAATAATACAAGTAGTACCCTTAGTGAAACAAACAAAAACCCAGCAATAACAGTATCGAATAATGAACTACAAGAGAAAAGACAATCTGGGTTTGCTGTTGTTTGCATGCATAAGCAAAACAAACCCGTAAATCTAGGAATACAACACGTTAATCAAACAAAAACCCATATCACAAAGCATCATAAAGACTTAAGATAACATGAGAAAAATCAATAAAAAAGAAAATAAATTGCTAAATAGTAAATAGTAAAAAGGACATTTCGTTCAATGACTATCATAAACAAACCTTTGAAAAGAAGCAGAGATCATCAGCCATGGTTTTGAACAACTCAAAAAGTAAGAGAAAGTGAAAGAAAAAGCATTTGGTAGCAAAGTTTCTTTCTTTACTATTTCACAGTTCAACTATATCTCTACTCACTAACACTCTGAAATCAAATTAAAAGTAAAAAGACATAAATTTAAGCTTTGTGGGCTTTTTCACGTGAAGATCGAAATGATTAGAAGATGATTTATAACAAAAATCATTGAAGCAGAGGAGAGGTGGGAGTAGGAAACATGCAAGAAAATGAAATAAATAGAGGTAGAGAAGGTACGTAGAGATACAGGTATGAAGGTGTAAAACCTTAAATCGTTGTTATTTTCTTGAGAAGACAATCAAAGCAACATCAGCATCACAAAGAATTGAGATCTCCTTAGCTTTCTGTAACAGACCAGTCCTTCTCTTAGAGAACGTTAGATGAGCTCCTCCTGGAATTGATCAGATCGCAGAGCAGAGGCAAAGAGAAGAGAGGAGCTTTGGTTTGGGTTAGAAGAGAGGTTTTTAAAACGTCGAATGTTATAAACGTAAACGTCGGAAATTATAAAAGTAAAATCTACCCGAATAAGCTAAAATAAGGATTTTTTAAATTTCAAATTTGAACTTCTTAAAAAGCTGTATTTTAGCTTCTAAAAAGTCATTTATATTTAAAAAGCGCTTTTGAATTTTACGGTCAAACACTCATTTTTTTTCAAAATAGCTTTTGCGGTGAAAAAAAGTACTTTTTCACGTTCCAAAAGATCAACCAAATAGGTGCTTAATTAATTCTCCAAACAGCCAGCTGTTAATGACTAAATGGATGCTTATCCTTATAAACAAAATTATGGATTTTAATTCTAGCACATATTGCTTGCAAAGGACTTTCTTTGCTGATGAAAATATGAGTAAAAATCCTTTTGTTTCTTTCATCCCATAAACTAGAAACCAAATAGCTCAAGCTAATCTGAACATCCATAGATCACCCTCAAACCTCACCTTAATATTGTAACATTGTTAGATGATACTATACTAGAGGATAGGAGAATAGTTGACGCTGCAAAGGTTAAGGATTGTTTGTCATAAGTAATTAGTGTATTAGCATTGACAAAATAAATGCTCAATATTTTCGAAAGAAAGTTTGCAAAGTGTGTACCAGTTAAGTAATTGAGAATATTTGATTAATATGTTGAAGGCTGGAAGCCTTTTTTTGATAGTCTTCCCAAGTATAATTGAAGATCTAAGTTAATTGTGCAAATTGTTTTGTGCAAAGGTACAATAAAAGGGAGGTTTTTGAAAAAGGGTCCAACAGGATTTGTTTTTCACCATCTTGCAACCATTTATATCTAGATCTTTGTTTCAATAGAGAGTTTTCAAAGTTTACAACCTGAGAGTAGTTGCTTAAAGCAATCTTTTCTACATTTTGAAGCACCTAGCAAGTAGGATTAAGGTATAAATCATTCTAAGCCTTGTTAAGGGAAAATTTATCATTGTTTAGTAAATGATGTACATTCCCCATATTATCCTTTGAAAAGATTTAACTTTAGCTCAAATGCTATTGAGTTTCATAGAATATTGATATTGCTTGGTTAGATAAGAGTGATAACTAAGGCCTTTTTTAACAGCATCTTGAAAACCAATTAAGGACCTTAGGAAGTTATTATATTGAAAGGGATACCTGATAGGTACACTTCCTTGATCAAACTTACAATCACTAGTGAGTGATTATATATACTTTTGATTGAGAAAGATAACACCAAAGTTAGGGAAATCTTGCATCTAAAGCATATTTGATAGACCTTTATCAAGCTTCTTTCTTAAGAAAGTTAAAAAAGCTTCACTATTGTGCTTATTGCTCCAAGTAAAGATGTTACTCCAAAGGTAAATTTGAAACTTTTATATCAGCTAAGTAGTTTTTAAGATCTTCACACATGGGTTTAGTATAACGCTATCCTTCAGCTTCATTTTGAAGTACTGTGGACTTGAGGTCACCAATTAAGAGCTAAGGGGAATGGATACCAAAAGATATCTCTTTCAATTTACTAAAAAATGAGAGTCTTTCAAAACTATGATTGAGTGCACATATGATAGAAATATCCATTATCTTGTTAATGTGCTTGCAAACTATCTACATATGAATCAATTAATCATTGATGATGAAGTCAATTATTTCTATATGTTCATTATTGTAGATTACCTTAATCCTTCCATTGGGGTGAAAATCTTGGTTAGAAATGGACCTCTAGCTACAAGGTAAAAAAGACAAGAGGTTACTGATGTTTCTCTTTAATCTGGTTTCTAAAATACCCATCAAATAGGTCCTATTTTCGATAACAAAATCTCTAACTTTTTTTTTGTGGGGGAATTCATTCCCCTAATGTTCAAAAAGCAAATAGACATTTAAACATCAGAAGAAGATGAATTCTATTTTCTACTTGATCTTCTTCTGGACACAGTTTTATACTAAGTCTCAATGATAGTATCCACTATAAGATCTTTTGTTGTGATTAACATTTCCTTTATAATAGGAATGCTAACAATGGTGTTAATTTTAGCATTATTTATAGATTTTGATGGAGCAATAGAGTCGTTATTATACTTTTCAAAGGTTATTAGATAAGGAAATTGATGGGGGGGATTTCTTCAATGGTACCTTTAATTGGTACTTGAATTTCCTCTTTACCTAACAGTTCCATAAAATTGGCTATTTTACATATTTTGCCAATTGGATACCATGTTTTTATGTGTGATGTTGTCTTCAATAAGCTCAAGGTTGTCATCAAATTTCATAATGGATATCTCCTTAGGTAGTTATGCAATTGTATCAACTGCCACACACATTCTAGCAAAATCTACTCTTCTTAAACAAAGAGTAACTTGAATTAAGTGGTGCCTAAGCACAATCCTTGTAGGATCAATATCCGCTTTTTACTATAAGTTACGACCCATATAGTTGCGATTTTGAGCGTAAAACTAGTAGTTTGTTTTGCAATCAACAAGTTTTTAGCACTATTGTCGGGGATTGTTTGTTTAGCATCTTGTTTAGTTTTGGTTACTTTAATTTAAGAGTTTTTTGATACTTTTCCTTGTGTATTTGCAAGTGCATGAACACAAAGAGCACGTGAAGGTCTATTGAATTTAGTGATGAAGAGTTATCAGATATCACAAGGCACGAACGAGAGTTAAGAAGAGCGAAGTGCCAAGATAATATACAAAGAAATATGGTAGAAGAAGGAGAGTAAGGAGGAGCTGAGAGGACATTGATGGACTTTATGAGGCCAGGGCAGATCACTACTTGGGAGTAGCTAGCCCAATCATTCCTTGCTAAATACTTCCCCTTGACTAAGACAATAAGAATCATAAAACAAATCACAAATTTTTAACAAACTAATAGGGAGTCTTTATATAAAGCTTGGGAGAGGATTCAAGAATTACAGAGAACTTTCCCTCACCACAACCTTCCGAGGGAGTTCCTTTTGTAAACATTCTACAATGGTGTAAATTAAAGCACAAGAGCAACCATAGATGCTGCTGCTAGAGGTTCTTTGATGAGAAAAACTATTGATGCAGCTCATGATCTTTTGGAAGAGTTGGTGAGTAATAGTTGTATGTGGTCAAGTGAGAGGAGTAGACAAGAGCAAAAGGATCAAAAAGGTATGATCCCAATTGACTTCGTTACAGCTTTATAGGCACAGATCTTAGCCCTCACCAAGCAGTTGAGAAACATGCAAGGAGCATCTTCATTTACAGCCAAAGCTATGCAATTACAATGTGAGTTATGTGGGCAAACTAACCATGGCACAACTAAATGCTTCTTATTGGGAGCCAATGGTACAGAACAGGTAAATTACTTGGGCCAACCACAAAGTGGTAATACTTCATACTTTAATACTTACAATCCAGGGTGAAAAAATATGGCAGCCACTCTTGCAAGACACGTACCCGATATCCTGAGTGATATCCGAGTGTGAATCCCGCAAGGGTGGCATGCTAAAATGGTCAAACACTCGAAACTCAGTACAAATTTTCAAAAATTTCACCCCTTGTATGCAGAAAACAATGATCAAATTGGGCCCACACTTTTATTACATAAACCTCGAAAACACAATGATTATTATTACACTTTGATCAATCTCATTTGCCAACATTTCCAATTTCCAATTTTAAAAGCTATTACATACTGAAATGTTCAGATTTGTATTGTACAGAAATTTCAAAATATACAAATTTATACAAAAATAAGAAAGCAAAAATGCAGACGTGAACTGATTTCCGACCTCTATCTCTTACTTAAATGCAGTGTCTGTACTCCCGTTAGCCTAACGGGGTAACTCTTCTAAACCTGAAAAATATTACAAATTTTTGGTAAATTTTGCAAACTCAGTGAGTGACCATCCTCGATGGCTCACTCGGTCATACAACACACAATTCATATCATTCATTAGATAATCATATTAAATCACATACACTTGACCAATCGTTTCACATTTTACATTCAGCACATAATAATCATTCATATCATGCATATGTAGTGCACATGAGACTCACTTTCTATTTATTGCTTTGTTGTGACCGGGTGCCTAAACTGTCCCGTATCTATTATGGATATCGGGCTCATTGTTAACTGTCCCGTATCTATTGGAGATATCGAGCTCATTTTATATAGTGAGCCTTTAGCTCTTAATCACTTTATGAGCTCTAGGCTCTTTTTTCACAATCTGATTTTAAGTTCTTTTTCAGTGGCTACTTCGGTCACAACTACCTTTATCTTTCATGCATTTATGTAATGAAATGCATCAATGGCATATGATCAATTAATCACTTTCACTTTTCATCGGACCTTAGTCTGGCATTCAACATTAAAGTTGAAAGTCACATGTCTTTCATATGCGGATGTTTAACAAGAAAATCATGTATCACTTATTTCATCAAATTCACATACAAGTAGCACTTCGATATCTTCACATTTAGCAAACCCCTCGGACATTCATTGTCCAGAATCAGAACAATCACA
>JANIHZ010000209.1:70317102-70327875 GCA_027478365.1 Erythroxylum rufum | reverse complement strand
TCTAAAATCTAAAATCTTATAAGAATATTGAATGAAATATTAAGATATATAATATTCATACACTTATAATTTTTTTTAAAGTCATGTCCTCATAAGTCATTTTACACATAAACAGCTAATACTAAACAGCTAATTTTATCAAACATTAAATAACAAACAGTTAATGCAATCAGCTGGTCAAATCAGCTAATATAATCAGCTATCAGCTACAACAGCTAATGAAATCAACTGATTGCCAAACAGGGCCATTATCCAACTAGTAGTGTTGTGTCTCAATTATTCCAATAATAACTTGTTAATTTACTAGTGAATACCCAAAATTTAATGTAACATCATAGCTCTAAACATAATGGCAAAGTATCGCTTATATTGTCAAAATCACTCACCTACATCATCAATTTCTTCTTTGACACTAGTCACTTAACTTTCTGTTAAAATGAGTCAACTTTCTATAGATTATGCATAGCCTTCAAATAGTCACACAAATACATTATTCATTCTCTAATTCAACAAAACATATAGAACTCAAATAGCCACACAAATATATTTTTTCAAAGAACAGATATTTCATCAGACACCTTATATGTATCAAAAATTCATCTAAATATTACAACTAAAATCATGTATTGTCCCTTTTATTGCTAACATTTCTACTTTAAAGTTGTTTTCTAATCACAAAATACGCAAATAAGCGAAACAAATCAAATACCCAAATACAACTATCATCTACTATACGAAAAATACGTCCACGAAAATACCTCCACAAAAATACGACAATGGTCGGAGAAGACGACGAGCAGAAGATGCAGCAGCTCCACAACGCTGACGACAGACAAACCGAAGAGGAGAGAACGTCAAAGGAGACGATGCAGGGGGGGTGGAGGTGCTTCGGGTGAGTTTTAACATAAACAAAACATCTTTAACTTAAAAACGTTCAAGTCGAAGCAGATGATGATATTTACCTTGAAACAAATTCAAAACTTTATTATTCCGCCAACATTTCCCGCCTTATTTACCGATGAGCATTTGATACCGCCGCAAATTGATTTCCTTCCATATTTAGCGACAAATATTACTACCGCTGTTAAACGAAATTTTTCTCGACATTTTTTTCGACAGAAATAGGATTTCTGTCAGTAATTTGCAACGGTTTCTTTTTTATTGGTAATTTTTTGTCGCTAATTCCTATTTTTCTTATAGTGAAAGAGTTACATATTAATGCTACTCTTAGTACTGTGAAAATCGATCAATTTATTACTTAATCGACTGATTTTTATTTATAATAATTATAAACACAAACTTAATTGAAAAATGGATCAGTTCCTATTTATTCTAATAGAATTAGTTAGTTTTTATTCATAATAGTTACAAACGTAAACCGAATCCAAAATATATTTTCCGATCGAACCAACGAAACTAATGAGCTTAAAATTATCTCACTTTGAAAAAGGACACGTTTTTTATTTAGAATTACTAAATTAATAATTTTAAAATTGAACCCGACTGCTATTATGCGTATTGGCATGCTCTATGTACGTCAAAACCAAATTTACTAATCTTTAAGCTTCTTTTCTTGGCCTCACATCTTTGTCCATAGTCAGTAAAGGTGACTTACGGTTAACCCACCATCTTCGTTCAGGCCATTGGAAATGGTTGGACAGTCTTTCTAATGGATTAGATATGGTTGAACAGGATAAAAAGGACAGACTTTAGCCATTGGATATGATTGATGTCTGCATCACGGTAAAACGATCCTCCCTCGTCTTAACAAGCAGCAATGCAGTTCTGATGCTGATATTCTCCTTTTTCTTCCTGTTTTTTTACCATAAAATCTATGAACTTGGGAAGATTATAATCCTGGTGACTCAAGATCAAAATTTTAGTAAAAAACAAAAGAAAAACTTTATATATATATATATGTGTGTGTGTTTATTTGTCAAGCATTCATTGAGCTCATCAATTTGCCATTCTTCAGGTGTCAGTACATCTAACAGTATCCCTGTAAACGCAATTATGACCTAATTGTAATATATCTGCATACCCTTTTGCTCTCAGAATCCAACGGATCAGAGTTACTAATCACAGCTTGATTTAGAGCTTCAGCCATCCAACCCATCTCTTACCGTACACTCCATTTTTACATAATACATAGAGTAGCAGTTTCATCAGGACCAACATATCGTTTATTAAATATGTAGTTTTGATGGCAACACCGGCTAGTTTTCTTGGCCTCAGAGGTGATATAAGCCGGACACACCTAACGAGGTCTCTGCCAAATCCATCATTGGTCCTCTACAATTTCTCAGAAAAGCTTCCTTAAGTGCACATGTACTTTAGGACCATGATAGTTCATTATTAGAGGTCAGATACAGTTCTACTGGGGACAACATCGCATGTAGATTGAAGATTAAAACTAGAAATTAATGCTCCTGATAGCTATTTAGGAGCTTGTTTTCCTAAATATTAACAAGTACCAGGGAACACATATGGTGATGGTGGATAGTGTTTAAAAGTAGATAAATACCTCACTTCAAAATTGATTCATAAGTTGGCAAATGAGTGTAGGACAAGGCAGCAACTTGTAACAAAGACTCCATTATCCCATCCATATGTATCTTTTATCTTTTTGTGAATATGTAAAGCAAATAGCTTCTGCTTTATATCTGTTTATGAATTATGACACTGAGTGATACTTTATTTGTATGTGCCCAGAGGTCAGACAACGAAAATATGTCAGCATTCTGCAACAATTCAACCTACTACAGTCTTAATGGAGTAGATTATCATCTTTGGAGGCTACCCACCGACCCTCGTACGTTCGCAAACAAAAATTTTCTGCTTCAAAACAAAAGGGTTTCCTGGATTGTTCTTCCTCTTTTCAAGGATTGGTGCATGCAAGCCGCAAAGTCTCGCTCGAAATTACTATTTATGTACAGTTATTCAGTGTAAAGACGAAGAAGAAAAGTTGAAAAATAAAGAGGACCGACCTGTTTGGCTTTGTCAAAGAAGAAGCTACATTTCATGTTCCTTTTCCTCATTTCGTGGTCCAGATTTCATCTTTTTTCACGAAACAAAAGCATCTTTAACTCACTTTCCACTTATATCTTTCTCCTATCTTCTCTGATCATGCAAAAGAAATTCTACGCGTGTCCATCATTAGAGGTAAAAAGCAAGCATTTTCCAAAGTAAATCATGGGGTTGCCCTGTCCCTTTTACATTACGTACCTCTTTTCATAGCGAAGTGAGTTGGCCTGTTGTTGTCAAACCTAACCAATCATAGAGACTGCAATAATCAATTAGTTCTCATTATTAAGATATATCAGATTCCTGCCCATGCAAGTTGCCATTCTCATCCTAGTTTGCTCAAAACCAAATCTATTGACTCCTCAAGTAAAACGATCCAACTCTTTATTGTGGAACTTCGGATTGGGTGTGATAATAATAATGACTATGTCAATTACGAAGGAATTGTAGATTACTGTATGATTATTTCGACGTGAGGTTGGAAATTGAAAAGATTCACAATCTAAAGTTTCACTTCTATCATCCCAGCTGTCTTTGAAATCAACCAAAGCTTCTCAAAAGTTGCATGCCTGCCCTACACAGCTTTTCTTGCAACATAATCTTCATAACTTAAAGTTGAGACAAGAAACCATTCAATCTCCAATCAACCATTTCTTTTTAATGGAGTCCTACTGCTATATACTATTAACTAAAAGTTATTACGTTTCAAGAACTTGACAAAGACTCAAAGACAGACCCTTTAATCTCTTTTATTCAAATGTAATCTAATGCTTATTATCAAATGTTGAAATGGTAAGCAATGCAACTAACTACATCTTTTCTATTGGTTTTCTGTTTGGTATACATCTCCCTCCTAGGATTTGGAAGTTGAATTGGAACTGAGATGTGATGTTACAGCTATATATCTAAATATATCCCCAGCATCAAGCCATTGATACTGTGGATATATTATATGTCCCCGTACATGTATATAAAACAGAACCGGTGATTTCTATATCGGAGAAACCTCCCCCAGCTCTGGTCCATATGGTCCAACACTGATCTTCTGATTCTGTCCCTAACCAAATTCAGCTAAGTACTAATTATCAGAAACGACAACCCCCATGGTTATAAGGAGCTTAACAGAGACCAAGTTAGTTTTTCACACACCATCATCGAATTAATCTCAAATTAACCAAAATTTAATCATGGTTTTGCAAATTTGGATTCAGCACCCAGTGATCCAATTTGGTTTATCTGGACCGTTCATGACATGATATCACTCCTTTTTGTATTGGATAAGAGTCGATTCTGATAGAACCCTTTCGAATTTACTCCTATCTACCTTACATTTATTATTTGTGATCACAAGTTGTTATTACACATTCCTAAAGTTGAACGTTAGGTGTTGATCTTTATTTTCTGATGTACCAAAAAACATGAAGTTAGGTGCTTGTCGAGGTCTCATGTGGGAAACGATTTGCGGCTGCATGTTCACTCATGTTTCATTCCTTCAATGCTTCTGTTCTTCTGTAGTTGTCATCCTAGTTATTTGTCTCTATATATATATAGACACATAATTATAATTATATCTGTATAATTTTAATTATACTCATAATAATCTAAAAATAAAATAAAGTATGTAAACATACTTAAAATCCATCATTTTTCTTAAATTATTACGCGAATAATGAATTATTATGAAAAATAATATATTTAAAAGTAATTTATTATTAAAAATACTAACAAACTTCAATACACAAGACTCTCTACTTTGCGAGGGTATGGGGAGGGATATCAACTATACGCAACCTTTCATTTGTATTTTTTCAAAGAGGTCGTTTTTGTGACTCAAACCTGTAACCTTCTGGTCACAAAATTTAAATTTATTATTAAAATTTTTAATTTAATGATTAACCTTGTAAATTTTGTGTAAATCAAGTTAAAACGCTATTTTTATTGATGTAACGTGTCCATTAGATTTTTTAAAAAAAGTTCATTTACGAGAACATAAGTTTCGTAAGGGGATTGGAGCAGGCTATCATGAGACAGAAGATCTTCTTTTTAAAGAAATTAAATTTGAAACAATTATATGTCCAAGGTCTTTCAAAAAATAGATTCCTATCGAAGAGTGCATAACCGCATGGATAAGCTCACGCTAACATGTCAATTTGAGATCCAATTCGAATTTTTCCTTTTTTAGGCAAACTATCGTCACCCATTTTTACTAAAAAACCACAAAAAAATCTCAGAAACGAAAAAAAGGAGGAAGAAACGGACAAATCTACAGACAGAACACCCTAATCTTATTTATATGAATTTTGAAATTTTAGTTACTAAATTGAATTTTTTAAAAAGTTCGATACTAAATTAAAAAAAACTTAATAATTAAACATTTTGAATTTATTATCCCATTATTATTATTATTATGACTTTAAAATACTTTTGTATATATATATTTTTTTAAAAAGAACATTGGCGTAAAGAGAGTTCAAATGCGCTTATTATTGTTGGGAGGGAAATAATAAACATGTAGAAATAGCACTTGAGAAGGTAAGGGTAAAACGGTAAAATAAGTAAGGACAAGAATATAATATAACGGTCAATAAAAAAAGAATCGTGTAGAAAAATCTCAACCGTCGATAGAATTAACGGCTCTAGGTCCTTCACCCCTCCAAATTTAACTCTCTCTCTCTCTCTCTCTCTCTCTCTCTCTCTCTCTCGCTCGCCTAACCAAAAAACGGAAATAAGCTTTTGAAAATAAAAAGGACTAAAAGAAAAGAAGTTTCAGTGAGAGAGAGCAAAATATGGAGTCGTCACCGAAGACGAATGGGAAGCGAGTTGTAGAAGAAACGGAATCTTCCGGAGCAAACTTGTCTAAGAAGCTGAGAATTGAATTGCATTTGAGCTCACCATCAATGGAAAGTGTGCTTCACGGCCACCGTCGATCTACAATCTCCGCATTTCTCCCCGGCGACCTCTTTTCCGGGGGTCTCCTAGCTGGTTCCCGCTGCTCCAGCAATGACTTCTGCGACCTGGTGCAGGAGAGCACGCTAGTGGATCTGCAGGTGAATTCTCCGACTTAAAATCTTTTTGAGCGAAATTGCTTGCTTACTTTTAGTTATTTTAACCTTTCTAGTTAAGAAAGTGTTAACCTAGTGTACTGCGGTTTGCATGGGTTTTCCTTCAGTTTCTCAGTAAACAAACGCGGACTTCTTGTTAGGTTCTAGCCTTAGCTGCACTTGTTTTCATTTCTGTTTGCTTACTTTGAATATGTTGTAGAATCAAGTTCTTTCACTCTTGACTAATTTCCGTTTATATTTGTTTGAATGAATTCGACATAACGCACATTTACTCATAGTTATTGGATTGCATTTTGAATGTTTTTATTTATTGGATTTAATTTCAGTCCAAGAGTTTCGAAACGGAAGGCTCAACATGCATCAACAACAACAAATTCAGGTTTCTAATTAATTAATCAAAATTTACACCTCTCTTTCATTTATTAGATTTTCATTCTCTACTGTACTATTCATTCTTGTCTATAAAAATCCGCAACGGTCGCTCTTTGCACTTGTCAGTGGCAGCAGAGAGACAACGCCGACGAGCTTCTTTTGCGAACCCTTGGAAGACAAAAACATGGACACAGCTTCGCCGGAGAAAAAGAAAGACTCGCCGGAAAGAGAGTTTCCGACGCAGAAGGAGATCGACGATTTTTTCGCTGAAGAAGAGAAGAAGGAGCAGAAAAGATTCTCAGAGAAGTAAGTTGCAATGATGTGTGAGTGTGTGTGCGCGCAGGATTAGGAGCGTCACTGAGACGGCGCATTTTAGCTTAGGATAATGGAATCGAACCCTAACTAACTAACAAAATTATTATCATTTTTGTGTAGGTACAATTTTGATATTGTGAAGGATTTGCCTTTGGAGGGTCGCTACCAGTGGGTTCGTTTGAAGCCTTGAACACGGGAAGAGGGGGAGCGAGAGAGAGAGAGAGAGAGTATAAGAGTTACTAAGGTAACACGGGGTAGCACAGAATCTAGCATGCTACCTATTTGTCTAATTTAGAAAGACTATTTTTTCCTTTCTTTTTCCTTCTTTCTGCTAATGTTACACGAGGTAGCACAGAATCTAGCATGCTACTTTATCTAATTTAGAAGAGTTTTCCCTTTTTCTTTTTTTTCTCTTCAAAGTGGGTGGTACTAACAAGTAACAACTGTCTGTTGATGTACAGATTTTCCCTACAACTCTTATCCCCCAGCTCTTTTGGGTTTATATAAATATCTATTTTTTTGAAACACAGGCTCCAAAAAGAAGCTTCCTTTAATATGAACTCCAAAAAATCATTTGTGATTCCCTTGATATTATTATATCTGTCTGTTATTTCTTGAATTGAGTTTTCTCGGAGGAATTTATTGTTGTGGTTATTATTATTATTGATTGACTTGGTTGCTGGCCTGCAGGCATTAATGTGGACTTGATTTGTTTTTGTATTTGAAAAGTGTATTTTGTTTAGCTTCTTTCCTTTTGGCTGCATCGAAATGGGTGGGTTTTCTTTAGGCTCCTCACTCGCTCGCTCTTGTGCCGCCTGCCTGCCTGCCTGCCTGCCTGCTCTGTTATGAGAATTTGCTTTTTCATCGTTACTTAGTGTTTCTTGTGTTCATTGGTCAGCCTGTTTTGGAATATTCTTACAAATATCAGGTCATGATTGTTTTGGGCAATTTTATCATATCCTAGTAATAATGACTTTCGTCCTACGTACATTGACCGTATTGTTGGGAGCATTTGGAATAGTACCCCCATATCCCCCAGGGAAAACCCTCAGAACTTGTCGTCTTATTAGCTTATCTCCTCATTTCGTTACCTTAGAAAAGAATAATACTATTACGGATAGTAATTTGTTTGATTCGTTGGTATCAAACAGACTTATTCTGTTACGTGGCGTATTATTACTCTTCCCAAAAAGCTGACATTTTCGTGGGTGCTCAGCTCTGAGAAAAATATGAAACCCCTTTTTGAATTTAATTTGTGGGTTTCAACGAATAGAAGAAGTGAGTTGCCCTTAACCTTTTAAAAGTAGACAAAGCATAATCCCCAAAAGGGTAAACAAGATTGTTATAGGGAGACCATTTAAATGAAGAGAACATGGTGGGCAGATGCAGAAATTGCAAAACTTACCCATTCTGGGAACCATATACGCGTGGCAGAATTCTAGCTACCCAATATCAAGAGGTCCCCTAATTATTTTCTTTCCCTTTTTAGTAGATAATGCTTGATGGATATTTGTATTGTAGTACTAGTACTGAATCCCTATAGAAAACAAAATATTAATAAATCATTGTAAAAAAAAATTAAAAGGAGAGATAGAGAAGAGGAGGCTTGCACGTGCAAGCTTTGATCAGCGGTTATTTCACCACAGCTCCTCTCTCTTTCTCCCTCTTACTCTTGGACCTCTAAGGCTATAACTCGGTGACGGGATTGCTTTGGATCTGATGCCCACTAAATTAGAACCACCAGAAGAGTGAGTGTTTATGGGGGATGGTGGTGGGGTACAGAATGTTGCTTTGTAACGGACATGATCTTCGTTTCGATTTTGATTGATCCTATTCTTTCACTTCTGTCTTTTTTTTGTTACTCATTTTACTTTCTCTATTCACGAGACTGATTGTGATGCTTACTAGGAATTACCATGCTGTGCCTTACTTTGCTCTCTGAGGTTATTGCTGATTCCTAGGTTAAACCTTTCATTATTATTCATTCTCATGTCATGTTATATTCATCAACTTTAAAGACTAGGTAATCAAAATGGATTTCATTTATAGTTAGTACTGCTTTCTTATGGCTTTCTTCCTTGCTTCTGGATATTGGTTCAGATCTCCATAATTATTTAATCTATTTTTATTTTATTTTTATCCTAAAATAATTATTTTTTTTATATATAAATAAACTTAAAATAACATCATTTTGAGACGAAAATAATATTAGAATAAATTAAATGGTACAAAAGGTTACCTAGACGAAGAAGCTTTGTCAGATGAAGACCGTGCTAGTGAAGTTAATTAACTAAAATCGGTCTTTTATGACGAGAATGGGTTTCTTAAAGAGTATTATAAGCCCACTTTTGGGTTGAACTTTAGCTAGATGTATACTAATGTGATATTCTTGGACCAATGAGGTGGCCCCTAAAAGGCCTGCACTCCTTGTCTAGTGTTCAAGTCTTCTATACCCTTTTGGGCTCTCAGGCTCAAGAGTACCAATATAATATTCAGTGTTTATCTTATGGGGCAAGGCAAACTTCGAGACGTTTAAACGTTTAAGTGATAACGTTAAATTTGTTTTTTCTAACAGCTGAAGAAATAAAGTGTAAGAATGGCTACAGGTCAGAGTCTCATTGAATATTAATTTTCTTAATTTTAAAATAAAAATAACATTGATTTATATAAAATATTCAAATTCTTTATTAAAAAATATCTATATAAAATTTTTGAACTTTATATTGGACAATTGGAGTTCCGTTCGAATTTATTTAACTTATAGGACAAGATGAACTTGAGACGCTTTTTATACCATTAAGTTTGTTTTTCTTCTAGTGGAAGAAATAAAGTATAAGGTTGACAATAGCTAGGTCATGTCTGATTAAATATTTATTTCTTAAATAATGTCATTTTATATAAAACTTTCGAGTTTTTTAATAAAAAATAACTTTGTTTTATGTAAAATTCTCATACTTTGGGCTAGACAATTTGAACTTCACATAAAATTTGAAACTAAAAGAAGGTTTAAACTGAGCTAAATAATTAAGTGGTTGATTTTTTTTTTTTGGTGTTTTAAGAGGGCAGTGCCTTAAAAGAATACAAACTATCTAAAATAAGTGACTCCTATCAAGTTATGAAAAAGCCACGGTTTGACTGCAGGCGGCGGATCAACAAGAAAGTGCAACCCCGAATCAAAAGAATACGTATGATGTGAAAGACAATCAGCCACAAAGTTTCCTTCACGATAGATATGAGCAAATTGAACGGAGTCGAAACGAATAGAGAATAGGTGAATCTGATGCACAAGCGCAGCACAGTTGACACTTAACTCGACCTTCCCCACAATCCTATAGATAGCAATAACATTATCGGATTCCACAAAGAGCTTACAAATATCCAAAGAAATAGCATATTGCAGCCCTTTTAAATTAAATACTCCAAGTTTCAACAGGAAGTATCAGACAACGACCAATATGCGACACAAACCCTACTAACCAGTTCCTACTAGAATCACGAACAACACCTCAACCAAAAGGTTGAAAATTATTTTTGAATCAACTGAGCTGGTCAAAAATTTTAATCATAAATATCATTTTGATTATGTCATTTTAATTAGTATTTAACAATATTTTAGTAAAAGTTTTGCTAAACGCAAGATTTAAAGAGATCCAAAAGTGCACAATTTTACGATTAACTTAGTTATAGAGAAAGTAATTTCTGATTCAACTATGGCCTGCTTGGTTGAGGAGATTAGTTATTATATTATTGATGTATTCTTGATGAATAGTTATTCTTTTGTTTGGTTAGAAAATAACATACAAAATAACTAATTTTGGGTTTAATTATTCCTACACTTTAGGAATAGCTAAAGATACCTCTCCCTAGTCTTTACCTATTATACGAAATAAAGACAACCTTTCTCCCTTTTTTTATTATTATAAGAAGAAGAAGAAGAAAATTAATAATAAGAAAAATAATAATAATTAATAATAAGAAGAAGAAGAAGAAGAAAAATAAT
>JANIHZ010000209.1:70304495-70316602 GCA_027478365.1 Erythroxylum rufum | reverse complement strand
CAAAGCCTTGAGAATACCACCTACTCTAGAACACTCTTGACATACCCTGACATCGACTTTTGAAGAACTCTCAACAAAACTTTTTATTACTCTATTTTGATATCAAACCCTCCTTGCTCTCACTCTTAACTTCAGAAACCAACCTCACCTCTGTGACTAACACATTTGTGTGATTAGTTCTTTGTTGACTACATAAACAAATGATGCAATCAATGACTAGCGGAAGACTTGTTGATTTCGAGTCCTTGAAGAAGGACCGAATGGATATCGAACCGGGGATTATGGCAGCCGAATGGAAGAACTTCTTTTAAGTCAATGAGATAGTTTATCTGAATGAAGTATATGATTTCTGGAAGAATTAGAAGTGGTAGAAGATACGCTAGTATCAGTTATGGACAGATTGTCAGTGATAACAACACTGAAGTCAATCGAGAAGGCTACTGAGTGTCCATGTGTTGGAGTAAAGCTTGCTCATGAAGCTAATGGATGACTCAAGCCAGTATGGAGAAGATTCAGATTAATCGACAACTATATGGATGTAATGACCCAAAGGAGAAGAAGGCCTCAAGTCTATTGCCGAAGGCTAAGGTTCTACATTCGCTACTCTTCCATTGTGTTCTACCATGAACAGGATTGAGGAATCTAGTAACGACGTTAGATAAGCAATGCCTATTTCATCTACTCAATCGTCAACCTATAGATCTTCCATATCTAATCCTCAATTACATGGTAAAGTCAAAGAAAGACTCGACTACCCTATCGTATGGTATGATGCTGACAAGAATCTTTAGAGATTCTGGAATTTTTCTTGAGAGAGGAAACATAACGAAGATGAACATCAAAAGCATAATTAATTCTTCAACTATCAGTAGAATGGGCTTGAAGAATCAGGAAAAAGAGGAAACAGATTTTAAGACGATAGTAAGGATTGAGGGGGAGCATGCTGATAAGCAAAGTATGAGTGAAAAAGTAACTCCTATAAGAAAATCAAAGTCTCAATCTATTGGAAGAATGACCACAGAAGGATTGAAGAAATCGTCAGATGATGCAATGAATTAAGACGATTTCTCAAAAAGAAGAAAGCCAGGTGCGACAGACAGAGACATAAGTGACCTTGAAGAGAAAGTGGGAGACACTCCTTTCGGAGAAACCTAAGCAAGCAAAAGGTCGCCTAGACTACGAATCCTGCGTTAACAAGAAGAGAAGAAAGGAAAAGAGTTGACTCAGAGTGGAGTGTAACATCCCAGATCACCCCCTTACAGATATTGTCCGCTTTGGGCCTTGGCCTAGCCAAGCCCTCACGATTTTGCTTTTCCCGAGGCCTTCCCAGGTGGTCACCCATCTAAGAACTACTCCCACCTAAGCACATTTAACCTTGGAGTTCCGATGGGATCCGGTGCATTAGGCTATGGAAAACGCGTCTATAAGGGAGAGGTATCCGTATCCTTATAAGGCGTACTTCGTTCCCCTCTCCAACCGATGTGGGATCTCACACTCTCCACTCCTTTAAGACCCTGCCTTTTTTGGGGTCTAGCCTAACTAGCACAACAGTTCGAGCACTGGCTCTGATACCACTTGTAACATTCCAGATCACCAGCTTACAGATATTGTTCGCTTTGGGCCTTAGCCCAACCAAGCCCTCACGGTTTTGCTTTTCCCGAGGCCTTCCCAGGAGGTCACCCATCCTAGAACTACTCTCATCCAAGCCCATTTAATATCGGAGTTCCAATGAGATCCGGTCCATTAGGCCATAAAAAACGCACTGTAAGGGAGAAGTATCCGTACGTACCCTTATAAGGTGTACTTCGTTCTCCTCTCCAACCGATGTTGGATCTCACATACAAGGCCACATTATGTTTATATACAGGGGAAACCACTTTAGTTAATTATATGCATCAAATTCATTTACTTTCCATGGGATATATTGTAACAAATTAAACATTTGAGTATTTGTTTAATATTTTAACTAAATTTATAAAATTAAATAAAATCATGAACTCAAAATATAATTTACAAATATTACAATAAATCACACCTTTTTAAAATTTTATCATTTTCAATATTTAACTATTAAAGTTGTAATTGAACAATTGGACAGGTAGATTAAAAAAGTTATTTGCATTAGCATTTTATTGATGTCATTAACATAATAGTATAAAGATTGACATTTGAAAAAATTATATGACATCTTTTTTTATTTTTTACATAATTTTTAAACGTCAAACAAGTTATCATAATAATTAATGTATTTATTATAATAAGCTTAAAAACTATATTAACTAATTTGGACAATCACTCTTTAAATATTAGTCTTTATGTTACTTTATTTATTATATTTTCAAAAGTAATCTTTTACATTGATTTGATTAAAATCCATTAAATACTGGGAATATATCTGCTATTCCCAAATTGTTGTGTCCTACTGTGCGTTTAAGATCTTAGTCATCCAATTTATTGTAATAGATGACTAGGATTTATTCAGATACAGTGGACATAGCAATTCGGGAGCAACAGATATGTTCCCTTAAATATTTAGTTAAAATATTTAAAAATAAAAATTTATATAAAAATTTAAAAAGATTGACACTTTCTAATTTATTATCTTTAAAAAATGTTACTTCCATTACAAATTATGCTCTCTTTTTTCCCTGACATATTGCATGTGGTCTATTGTAAATTCATCTATTAAGTAAGGGTAAAATTGGGTCATAATTCAATATTTTAAGATCCGTGCTTGGGTGTTGACGGGTTTTTTTTTATAATTGTAATAAAATATTTTAATGTGATTTGGACAACTATACCCTACACTTATAAGTATTTTTACAAAGTTGGATAATGATTGTCATAATTAAAAAATGTAAGAAGCAGCTGACGTGGAAGATGAGCATTGTGTGGGACCCGTGATCAGTTTCGTCAAGCACCTAACGCCTATTATTTTGGTTAAAGTTAAACACCATCAGGCGCAAGATAAGAAGCTAGTCACTAAACTGCACAGGATGCGTCAGATCTGACGTGTCCATTAACGGATCACTAGAAGTATAATGAGAAAAAGAAGAGAAGACAAAAATCTGAATCCATAAGTTGCGCTATTGGTTTGTCCATGGAAAATTCCGATTGAGGAGGGAGAGCTGAGCTGAATCGTTGAAGAAGAGGAGTTCAGTTCGTAGATGAGCAAAGTAATGTTTGGTGGGGGTGGTAGTGTTGTGTACTGGGAAGGAAAGGACAAGGTGTTTGAGCTGAACCAAAGAGGAATTGTAGTGTTGTTTGGTTGGGTTTCGATTCAAGAGAAGCAGTTGAAGAGCTTCATCAACTTGTATTCTTCTTTTGGTTGGAATTCACTTGTTTCTCATGCCGATTTCCTCACCGCGTAAGTCTCTCTCTTTTCTATCTCTTTGTGCTTGCTTCAATGTAAATATTCATATATGTTTGTAAATGATTTGACTGAAAATTTTTTCTTCTGATGAGTTTTCCCGCAGATTTTGTCCTGACAGGGCATTTTCACTAGCATTTGTTATCCTCCACGAGCTGATTGAGGTCAGTCATAGAGTAGGCATGTGCAATTGCTTGCAGTTTGATATTAGCTGTGTTTCCACGATTGGTTGAATTGATTTGGTGAAAAAATGTGTTATGATTAGTTTTCTGCTGCATGTCTCTCACTATCCTTAAACTTCCAATCTTAGTTGAATTTCTATCAGTTCAGTATCAAAATAAGAAGAAGTAACGACTGAGATTTTTTTTAAAGAAGGAACTCCTTTTAGCTTGACTATTCATTGGATTGATTTGGTGAGGAAATGTGTTATAATTAGCTCTCTGGTGCAGGAGCTAAGGGTTAGACCGTGTCCAGTTGTGTTTGTAGCTTTTTCTGGGGGTTCTAAAGCTTGCATGTATAAGGTGCTTGAGGTAATATTTTTGGATTAAAGTAATCAGTGTTCGTTCAGAGTGCTGTTATCTGTGATTTGGATTTGAGGTTGAACTCATTCTAATTTAATGTACCTGATGCAGATACTACAAGGAACATGTGAAACTCATCCCCACATGGTATATTTCTTTTTATCTTTTCTGTTCTTACTCACTTGCAAGTCTTCATTCCTAAATCTTTCTTTTAACTTATTTTAATTTGTGAAGGATGAATGTCAACTAGTGCGGAACTGTTTATCTGGGCATGTATATGATTCTTGCCCAGTGGATCTTATGAATGATTTTGGTGCCCGAATTTTTCTGCACCCTGCAATTCAGAAAATGCACGGTCCCTCTAATTTTGTGTCTTGGGTTGCAAAAGTTATCGCTTCTGGTCTAGATAGTCTGTACCTGAGAAGGTTTGAGTACCAACGAGCTGAGTATTGGCAGACACTATATTCCTCAGCTGTATGTTTGCATATTTCCTGAAGATTTCTGAAAGTTGTCATTTCATTAGGTTTAATCTCATCATATTCTTCTCTAATCCTTAGGAATTGGGTGCTCCATATCTAGTTCTGTGCTCAGAGGATGACAACCATGCACCTTATGAAATCATTTGTGAATTTGGTCAAGGTCTACTGGCCCTTGGTGCAGACGTTCAGCTTGTCAAGTGGAAGGGCTCCTCTCACATAGGTTTGTCTTTGCTCATTATTTCTTCTATCCCAGCACCATGTATAGTATGAAATGGTCTTTGACATGTTATATGTGGGCATGGAACAACATCTCATCAGTGTTTAATTTGCTTATTGTCTTTGAATGTTAAAACTTAGGTTAGTCTACTCCATGGCATTTAGGTCATTACAAACACTATCCAATCCAGTATAGGGCTGCTGTGAACAATTTGCTGGAAAAGGCAGCTTCAGTTTATTCTCACAGACTCCAATATCTTGGAGACAGACATCATAATATATCCGAACTAGTTTGTGACCTACAGCAAGCAGCAGTTACCTCAAACCAAAGCTTAAGAAGAGTTGCAATTGGCCCAGGTGACCATTTTTTTGTGCCAAGTTCAGCAGAATATCATGCTAGAGGGTCACAGCCTTCACAAGATGAAAGGAAAGAAAGATCTGTATATGTACCAAAACCTCCAAGCATCAGCGCACATAGTAGTGTTCTTGGCCAGATGCTTTTTGATGTTTGTGTCCCCAAGAATGTTGAAGGTTGGGATATCATATTTGGTGGTTCTTTGAATGGACAACCAGTTGCTTCTGCTCGTAGGCGATTACCATTTCAGGGCATCAAATGCATTCGTCGTTCAAGATTATGATGTTATATTTACTATACTATCTGCACGCATCTGCTACTGGCTTCATTTGCATCCATCTCAAGTCTTTATAAAAATTCAAGCAGATTTGATGCCCAAGGGTGCTGTAAATAGAAACAAAGTTCGAGACTAAGAAACAAAGAGACGTCTTTTGGGAATTTCATAAGGCAACAATGTTCGTATTCTCTTGCCCTATATCTCTTCGGCTAATCCATTGGCAGGAAGATGAGGTGTACAGGCAGAACAAGTTGTTTATACTGAAAACTGATGTTTGTTGAAGCCACTTCTACCTGTAATGAACTGGCTGGTCAGACAGAGATGCATATTAAGGGGAAGGAGCTGACTGCTCTAAATGTATATATCTTAGTATGTGCAGAGGAGACGGATCTTTTTATGTATGAGACGCGACGATGGGAAATTCACTACTGATCATATGCGGGATGTGCTATGTTATAAAAGATGACAAGGTACGAGGTTATAAGTGTATCAATATTCTTCGTCCTCTCATTTTGAGCAGAAAACGAAGCTTAATATTTAGTGTACATAGCTCAGTATATGTTAAAACTCTGGAGTTGCCATTTTCTTTTTGTAAATACATGCCCTACGGATATATGATTGCCAGACAATTGAAAACTCCTCTGATAATAACTTGGGAAGGTCTCATACAATCCATTTTTCTTGGATTGAAATTATAATAATTTATATTCATTAAATAAAATTTGAAATTCTTTACAAAAACAATATATTTGAATCTTTTCAAATTGTATGAGAAAATAAGAATTTTAATTCTGTTCACTCGTAGAAAACCAACTTAAGCCTAATCTTGCAGAGGTTCTTAAGCCAACAAAAAGAAACCAAGAGTTGACAGAATCGATGGCAGAGGAGAAGATGAGAACTTAGAACTTAATGTAGTCCTGGAAGTTTCTGGCGCTAATGGAGTCCAGTGTCAGTTGTTTACGCTTGCATGGAAACAGTAATAACACCCTCGTATAATGCAGAAGAAGCAACAACAACACCCTCTCATGATGTAGAAGAAACATCCGAATTCCGATAGGAAACAGTAATAAAACCCTCGTAAATGATGTAGAAGAAGCGACAATAACAGTGCTCTGATTAAGCATGGGGAATGCTGAAGAACTCTTACGTCCTATGCCTGAATCCAAGTGCTCAAAGTCATGGTCCTGCTAGAGCTTTATAAGGTTTTGGAGTCATGGTTTGGTGGATGATTGATCACTTCAATTCTCTCTATTCTATAGTTAG
Organism: Erythroxylum rufum; assembly: GCA_027478365.1. Taxonomy (NCBI): domain Eukaryota; kingdom Viridiplantae; phylum Streptophyta; class Magnoliopsida; order Malpighiales; family Erythroxylaceae; genus Erythroxylum; species Erythroxylum rufum. The sequence goes on along the minus strand of JANIHZ010000209.1, from coordinate 70,310,121 downwards.
AAGGGACAATGCTTCAACTTTAAAGAATACCAACTTTGCTAAATTACAAAAATTTTGTAAATTCTGATTACTTGTGACTTTTCTTGCAATTACAATAAATGTTATCCATGTAATTTTATGTACGTCATAGCTTTTATGTATCAAGTCAAATGAATTGTGACACCCAAAGTTATTGAGTCAAATGAATGGGAAGACCAAAAGAAAATTAAATCGTTTGATCTATAAAGTCTTCATGTCTTAAAGTCAATCAAGTATAATCCTCCAATCCTAGTCCACTAAAGCTACATTCAGCCTTCCAATAAGTGTTCTATTTCCATCTTGGTATATTGTCGTTTTTAAAGCTTAATGTGTCCTTTTCATGAAGATGAACAAAGGTGAATACACAACAATAGTGTCTTATACCTCTTAAGGATTCCAATTTCTGACCTAAAACTTCGCAGGATATGAAGGGATAATTGCAATACTATACTTTTGGATCAAGCCCGCGAAACCCCACATCTTTGTTCCACGTTTTAGGATAGCTTAAACCCTTTTCAGACATGGGTGTCATGAAAAATGTGAACTTTGAGCGTGTCCGAAGTTTACATTTCGATTCCAATAAGACTACATAGAAAACATTTCTTTAACCATACAGGACTCTGATTAGAAACTCCTGTTTCTTATCATGTTCACTGACGGGACATTGATCTTGGTAGTGTTTAATGGTACACCTTCTTCAGGTACAAAACACTAAAGGATGTGACATGGAAATACATGGGTTATTACTTATTACGCTAGTTAACAGGGGACAAAAGGGTTGATCCTGCATAATTAGTAATCTGCTGTTCCAAGCAAGAACTTGATAGATACACTTTTTTGGAAGAATTCCTTTTTTTTTTCGACGTTTGAGATCAGGAGAGAAAGAAAGAAAGTGGGTAGAGAACAGTAATAAATTGTAACAGAACAGTTGAAGACGCTATGCCTTTACACACACTACACCAAATGTTCCTGACCTGAAATCTTTGTCTTACCACAAAGACACTGCCCTGCCCTTAAAAAGCAACAGGCCGTTTCATGCTTTCCATTAGTTTTATGTCAGCAAACATTTTATCGAGGATAGGAATCTGAAGGTAGAAGTTGTAATAGAAACTATAGCTGAAGTTCGAGGAACAAAAAGATTAGGCTTTACATGGATCGCAAAGAAGAAGAACAAGAACAGCTCACACCACCCTCTCAGCTTTCTCAATCCAGGCAAACAATCACTCATTCCTATCCCAGAGTCTGTCCCTTAACTTTATGCCTCCTTTTTTCCTTTATGTTGCATGCCTGATTCTACATGCTGATCTCTGCAAATCTGGTTTGTTCATTGCCAGAAAAAGCAAAGGAAGTCACATGGACCCAGGACAACGATGACCCAGATCCATGAAGAGCCTCCGGAGCCTGACCGAAGGACTCAAATCGTAAGACCCCTTTTCCTGGTTGGCTTTGTTGCGTCTCGTGTTCTTGAAATTGCTGTCATTTTCGCTAATTTGAGGATATAGCTCAGTAAAGCCCCTGTATTGAGGTTTGTTTCTTAGCTAACTTTGTATTCCTATTACCTCAGAGAAGCATTGCTTTAAAGAGTTCTTTAATTCCTTTCCTGTACCTGTTTTATCCTGCCTGGTTTAAGTTATTTTGCTTTGTGAAAGGTGAGCTTCGGTGAACCCTGTCATAAAATTTAGCGGAAAATAGTAAAAGTGTCAGGTCTTGCATATCATCGAACTACTGTTATTCGATTTACTCGGTAGATATTATGTTACGGGTACATTTACAGAAGTGGAAAAACCTACAATCCAAATTCATCTTTTGCCGCTCTCGTTGGTACTAAACTAAGGACTAAGAACGTTTAACTCACACCTGCAGCATCATACATTTCTATCTAGAGGCCTACTCTAGGTAATGCTTTCTGAGATGGCTCTATCCGCCCAAGTTCTAATTTGAACTATGGAGTTTGCAGTTTTCCATGTATTGAAAATGTCATTGGTAATATGGCGATAGAAACCATACTCCAGTTACTCTAGTTTGATTCTTTATTTGATACAATTTCTCATTTAGTTCTGTTTGAGCTTTTGGAGTGATGCACGCTGCTCCAGATAATACTTTTCCAGCTTAACTAAAGACTTCAGCCTACTAAGCTTGAAAGTTTGTTGAAGTTTACTGAATTCAGCATAGGAGATATGAATGTTCTGAAATAAGCAACTTGAGGCTAGGAGTTTTGGAAGTTAAGTTGTGATGATAAACTTGATTGAGGAATTTAAGTATATGCTTAGTTTGGTCATTGAATGATGTTGTTTGTCTCCCTTACATGGATGGTTCAGCAACCATCAGAGAGTGGTAAACTGAAAATATTTCTGAATTGAAGCACAAATGCAAGAACTTCAGTCCTTGTGATCTTCTCATACGGGAAATTAACTACAGGTCTTTCAATGTATGCAGGTTTTATATGAGAAATCAGAGGAGTCAAAAAGGTGAAGAATCTTATTTTAAGTTTTTCTTTTCTTGTTTTTGTCTGCTTGATCTGAAATATTAAGATCTCAGAATGGTTTATGTTCTTATGCTGATTTCCCTAGTCCATATACTTTTATAAGCTATAAAAGAAAGAGAACTGCCGTCAGGGAAGCCTATGATATTGCTGAGAACAAGTCCCCTGCAATGGAACAGGCAGAAGCAATTCAGTCAACTTTAGAGGCAGAATTTCCTAGCTTTGCAAAAGCTTTGGTCAGGTCCAATGTGACTGTCGGATTTTGGATGGTATTCTGAAAGTTACTATAATTTGATAAACATATGATATCTTGGTATGGATACATAGATGTTTCTCATTTAGTTCTGTGTTATTTCCTAAACAGCATCTTCCAATGCGGTTCTGCAAGATGCATTTGCCAAGGAATGATACGACTGTGTTCTTGGAAAATGAAAACGGGGAAGAATTTATAACAAACTATATAGCAGAAAGGACAGCACTCAGTGGTGGATGGAAAGCATTTTGTGGCGCGAACAAACTGGTAGAGGGGGATGTGCTTATTTTCCACTTGCTCCAACCTTTAAGGTTTAAGGTACATTTCCCGTTTAAGTTTATGTGTACATTTTCATCATTGCGTACGATCTATTAATTGGAATATCTGCAAGACATTATCACTCTTGTCATTCTTAAAAGCGTTCGCTGTCACTGTTTATTAATAAACTTCTTTCACATTTCTAAACATTCTCAACATTAAATTGTGGAAAGAAGAGGTCAGTAAAGCTCTTCCCCATGGTGACTTTATGCATGTAATTTCTGGAAGCAATTACTGGAAAGGCACAATTCAACAAATTATTGTGGAACTATAACCTGAAAGCAAGTTGAAGCATGATATTACTTTGATTTCCGACTTCCTAAGTCTCGGCTGAAAGTCAACTGAATAGTGATCCATCATTCCTATAGAAGTCCTTCCCCATCTACTTTGCCTAAACTTCCGAAACTACACATTCAAAATCTGAAGATTACCATATTTTATGAATAGCGTGGTTAGATTCAATCACCCTTCAACTCCTTGAGTACACAGATGCCTACATATATGCGTGATCTCGAACAAACAAAATGCTTACTGGAAGGAGATCATGCACAGTGAAGCCTCGCACCATAGAGGCTTATCATAGAATCAAAACAGACAGGAACTCTACTTCATAGTTCTTAAACTCATACATCAAGCAGGTCTTTGTTATTTTTGGTATATCCATATACTGTAATAGCTACTTTGAACACCATTCTTGTAGGTGTATGTAGTGAAAGGGAATGGTTCAGCCAAAGGAGAAGAAGAATTCGGCATTGCAAATTTGGACGATCAAGAAAAACTTATGGAGTCTGGTATGTTCTTTGTTTGACTGCTTCAGAAGTTGTAAATGGTTCGTCAAATTTCACTCAATAAATTCTCTTTGTTGCTTTTCCTAACAAAAGAAGACGAGGCTAAGGAGGACATTGAAAGCCATAAGCAGGCCGAGCCTTTGGAGGTTCTTCCATTACGCCTTTTTCAAGGGAAACATGAAATGAGCCTAGTAGTATCAGAAACCAATGAGAGACATGTAGCCAATCAATCTGAGAATGAGAGCAAGGATAATGGCTGCAAAATTCTGGAACTTATAAGATCTTCAGGACCTGATGATAGTTTTAAAGACATAAAAGGCATTGAAAATTTCAGTATTATTGTTAATGGTATGGCTATTGACTCTGAGCTCTCTGAGCATCACAGGGCCAAGTACTATGAGCTATGTTGTTCACAAGCCTCATTCCTGCACGAAAATATTCTCAATAGTATGAACCACAAGTTGGTTGCTGAAATAATTGTTGAAACTGTGAACGTTTCAGATGCTATTAGAACTTCAAAGCTTTCCACATCTCATGCTGACTATGCTGTTTGGGATAAGACTTTGAAAGGCTTTGAACTGTTGGGCATGAATGTGGGGTTCCTACGTGCTCGGTTGAATCGGTTAATGAGCCTTGCTATGGAATCAGAAGATGCCATAGAAACTGAATGCAGAGAAATTAGACTAGAACAAGCTTGCGTACACGAGGAGATGAAAAATCTAGAACTGAAGCTCCTATCATTAAAGGAGACTCGGGAAAGGCTCGATGCTGAAATAGAGATTCTAAAGGAAGATGCTGAGAGCCATGAACTAAAGCTTCACGAAATGGTTAATGCTCCATGGTAAGAGTTCTGGCTCTTTTAGGACCTCTAAGTTTGAAGCCGTCTTAAGGATTACAGAATCAAAAAGACAGTCAACATTTCTCATGCTAACAGCCTTCACTAGTTCCTATGCTACTGATTTAGCCAAGCCTCTATGTTACTATTTCAGAATCATATTCTACATATAGCTCTGTAGATGTATTGTTAGTTTGCAACTAAAAGGAGTAGTTAGTACACTAATTTTTCTCTTTGTAAGCATATTTGCCATCCTCCATTTTCAAAGAGTTCTAAGCTTGTAACTACTGCCCGCTCCCTTACACACACAGACAACAGTTTCACAGACCCGCAAATCTCATCATGGACAAAACTTTCTTTTCTGAAGAGTTTAATGGTGTATATGTAACCTTGGTCTTGACACAATGAAGTCATAATTCACCAGCTTCAAATTACATGGATAATGTCATGTACAAAGAATTGTTCTTGTTGGAGCTAGAACTTTTGTTTAGTGAGGCAAACTATTTATAATAGAATTACATCTTATTGATGGGGGCAAAATAAAAATAATACACAAAATTAAGAAGAGAGAACTGTGGTTCATGGTCTCAAATAATTTAAGACTCAATTGTTTTAAAGGGATAACCAATCTTAACAACCTTTTGCGACTTTTTTCAATTCTGAGCTTTTAAATTTTTCAATTGAGTGAGCACTAACAATTTAGTTTAAAATTTTAGTTTTTGCCGAAGTGGCTAATAGATCGACATTTACGTGATATTTAGTAGACATATCACATCATAAAAAATAACCTTTTGAAATTAATTGTTAAAGTTTTAAAAAGTTGGTCATTTAATTGAAAATTTTAAGAACTTGAGCATTGAATTGAAAAAGATTTCAAAAGGTTAGACAGTTTTGAATAAGTTGTCTCTTAATTTAAATAGCATATATGGGAG
>JANIHZ010000209.1:70227591-70240991 GCA_027478365.1 Erythroxylum rufum | reverse complement strand
GAAAAAATTAATCAGTTCAAAAATTTCATTATTAGATAAATCAAATTGGTTCGGTTTTTTAAATATTAAAAAACTTGAGGATGATGACGTGAACTCTGAACTAAACTTAATACCAAACTTACTCATTACCACTTGAACAATAAAGTTCAACATCTTAATGAAAATAAATATTAAATTCACATATAATAATGCTTCTATTTGCTTCTCCATATACAATGTCAGGAGGGTGGAGGGCAGTTATAGTTATTTTCAGAATTTTAAAATTTTGAGAATACATAAAAATAATTTATTAAAATTTGTCAAATTATTTAATAAAATTCACTGTTAAAATTAAATTTACTTGACAATTTCAAATATAAACTTCATAATTAACCACATATCAATCTGAATTAAAATAATTGAACAGAAAATATCTTTTTAAAAATTTTAATATCACAAAATATATTTAGATAATTTATCATAAATCAGATTACCATTCTTCACATGGGCCAGAGATCCAAATACATAGAACTAAGTTTAATTCAGGCTTTCATCCCATCAAAACTTTGTTCAGTGCACCGAAGAGTAACTGCAAATTCTACTTGTATATCTGCAAGCTCTAAGTGTAGAACTTACAGCCACATCAATATGAAGTTGAGATGTTATTCAAGAATGGAGGGGTATAACTATTAGTGACCCCCTATCTAATACACGAATCATCAGTACTTGCAAACTGGAGAGTAATTGAACTAACAAGGAACATACTTTCTCTTCTGCCTAGTTAACGGAGGCACAGGCATGAAGGATGCAGACACTGATCGCTAATCCACATGTGGGATCACAATTAGGAGACCACAGTGTGAAAGAGAACATAAAACTTAGGGAATATAACTGAACTCTTCCTATGTAATTTACATCATTCATCCAGATCAAAAAGATATTCAACAACTTCGGAAAGGCGAAGCAGTAGGCCAAGAGCAGAAACCATTTCAGCAAGTTATTTATCAGTAGGTTCCTCACCTTTCTTCTGATATGCTGCTTCTAAGCATTCTTTAGCTCTATGAACCTTCGACTGCAGGTAAAAGCTCCCGCTCTGGGCATTCCTCTCAAACAAGGTGTCATATTTCTACATGCAAGGAACATTTAACATAATCAGGACGAAATTTGGAATTAGTACCCTGAACATAATGTAACTCCAGACACTGGTTAAGCACATAGAAAACGATCTTCCTTTGTAACTGATTCTGATCTTTACCTGACAAGTTATGTTCCTCGAGTAATTCATCATAACAAAAAGTTTGTTATTGTTAGTTATCCATACATTAAGTTGAAAGGAACACGTGATAAAATAATTTGAAGCCCAAACATATGATGTATTAATAGCAGTTAACTCCCTTTCATGTTTAAAGGGTACAAGGATATAAAAGTTGGAAGTATATAATTTCCACCAACACACGAATCACAGTAGTGGCGATACAAACCTTAACAATTTCTTCCCATGATGAATTCTCAGAAACACCTAAAATCTGCCTTGCCTCTGCTTCAGCCATGACTTTACTCCCTCTCCTAATATTCTGTACTGTTTCTTGGGCAACACCAGATTTTGAAGCATCTGGAATAGGACACCCAAATTTGTAAATCCCAATAATAAATGAGGTTTAAGAATACAACTGAAATGTGAACTTAGCAGAATATAATGTCAACTCAGACAACTAATATTCTTAACACAGAATCCAAATAATATTAAGTGCTGCATTAGCAAGGGAAACCATACTTGCAAGTGCCTGGCGATATGCTTGAGCAAATCCTCTCAACAGGATCCCAGAGCCCATTACAATCAAGTTGGCAATAATTTTTGCAGCCTGGAAAATGAAAAATTGAATTTAAATCCATAGTCTTCCTTCTTTTTGAAATAGTATTCCAATCAAGATGACAAACTTGCATTATTTGAATGTTCTTATTTTAATCATACAACATGAGGGTAATGGTTTGTTTCTTTTCATATTCGGTCTTGTCATGTTAATTTTTTGGGCTTATTTCATTGGGTACAAAAGGATTTCAAGTTCAAAAGATAGCTTCAAAATAAAACAATGGTTTTAGGCTTTTAGCAGACAAATAATGACAGACTACATCTTCTCTTCCCAACCAATACTACTAACAAACCATTCTCATCCTTCTAATTGGAAAGGCATACATGATTAAGATTCTAGAAATGACAAAATGTCAAAGAGAAAAGTGACTGGCAATGGCACGTGTTCATCAAAGAGTAAGAAATATATGTTATCATATTGGAAAACCTAAAGCATTGATATAAAGATACATTTATGCAAGTTTCCAGAACATACACTACCAACCTGTCGTCAACCAAACTTAGAACCAAAAATATTATTGTTCACATGGAAATAATATAAATTTCATATTACTATTTCAAAGAAGTCTATTGGACGCAGCACATCTAACCTGTTTGGTTAACTGAATCTTTCTTATGATCTAACCTCAATGCTTTATGACGCATGATAAACAAATATAGAATGCAGAAATCAGTTTCGACAAAGCATTTAAACCATGCCCTATAAACTTGAATTTAACCAATCACCATTATAATGTTAATCCAAAAATCGCAAGGTTTTCAATTATCAACAAAATTCTGGCAGAAGGATTAAGGAGTCAAGAATATCCATTCATTTTCAAGGTAACCACCTAAATCATGTGTTAGCCTTCATAAACAAGGACTCATAACGAAAAACACATGCTTCAACTTTATCTCTTCATTTTTGATTTAATAAACTCTTAGTGCACAATTGGGATTAAACCATGGTCCAAAAATCGGTTCATGACATGCAACAACTCCTCAAGACAAAATATTTTCAACAACTCTTTGCAACAATATTGACAGGCAGGGGCGGAGCTGTCCCACTGGAGTCCAGAGGAAAAATAATTTTAATGAAAAATCAACCTAAATTTAGTAAGAAAATTTAATTTTATTGAAAATCCACTTATCTAAAATTTTGAGCCACCGGACTCTATGCGTAGGTCCTCCCTAATGAAAGGCCTCAGGACTCCACGCCAACCATGGTTATGAGAGAAGGATTGCTATCATGATTTTGCAGCAAACCCAATTGATTATTCAATACAGAGCCAAATTTCCACCATAAACATTATAAAGAAAAACAAAATCTCAGACTAATTACCAACAGCAATCAAGAACATAACAATGCCTAAAAAAAGCAAATACCATGTGTATGTTTATGTTAGCAGCAATCAGCAAACAGGAGACACCAGAAGCGCCGTATTGTACAAACCTACAACACCAAGGCAACAGAATTAGCAGAAGCCACACTATATTCCATACGAATATTGTCTAATCACATTACAAGCATCCCTTCACCGATAGTTAGAATCCTAAACCGAAGCCAACATTGTTAATAAAAAGGATTACTTTAGGGTTTCGGATCGGCTAGGCTAATCATAGAGTATCCTAAACAAACGATTACATACATAGAAAACCCAAACAAGCACAGATACGGTATTTGAGATTAAGAAAAAGGAAATCTTTCAAGATTTTGATTAAGGTTTTTACCTAGAGATATAGCAGTATATGCACCTGAACCTTAGTTTTTGCGGTTCTGTCTCGCTTTTGCAGTAATAGACTCGAGGCTTTTGTTCTCTTCGATGCTTTTCTGTTGAGAACGGGAGAAATTAAGAAATGACAGTCAAGAAGAAGAAACGTCTGAAAAGAAAGTGGGAAATCAACGCGCGAGATCAAACTTTTAAATATTAAGTAAACAGAAGGCAAATATCAGCGACGTTTTGTAAAACAAAAAGTCGCATTTTTTATTTTGTGACGTTTTACTTAAAAAATGTCGTAAAAAGCGTTACCAATCTGTGACGTTTTTATAAAACGTCGCGAAAACTTTAAACTTTTCGTGACGTTTTTTAAACGTCACAAAAAGTCTTTATAATCCGTGACGTTTTATCAATAAAACGTCGTGGATTGTATTAATTTCTTGTAGTGTTACTTAACCGGCTGGTTTCACAGATTCTAAACGGCCTACATATGTTTCTAAACTAGACAAAGCTCTCTATGGCCTAAAGCAAACTCCAAGGGCATGGTACAACACTCTTAGGTCTACACTACTACAATGGGGTTTCAAAAATTCAATGCCTGACACATCCCTATTCTATAAACAGCACAATAGTTTCACTATTGCTATTTCTAATATATGTTGATGGCATATTAGTAACAGGGAACTCAAATGCAGAAATCAAGTTGATCATACAGCAACTAAATAGCATATTTGCTTTAAAAACATTGGGCAGTATTAACCATTTTCTTGGTTTTGAAGCTTATAGGGACAAGACAGGATTATAACTTTCACAGAGGCAATACATCTTGGATCTACTTGCTCGTGCCAAAATGACAGAATGCTCACCATGTCCAACTCCTCTTTTACTTGGCACCAAGCTATTTGCTCATGATGGCCATCCATTTGCTGATCCTACCTTGTATCGTAGCATCATCGGTGCACTCCAATACCTATGTCACACACACCCTGATATCAGCTTCACTATAAATAGGTTAAGTCAATACTTATCGAGACCTTTAGGCACACACTGGATTGCCTATAAGAGAGTACTTCGATACCTAAAAGGGACTACTACACTTGCCCTTCATTTTCGTTCATCACCACAACCTCTGTCACTATAAGCTTATATTGACTCTGATTGGGCAAGGAATCCAGATGATAGGAAGTCCACAACAGGTGGTTGTGTCCTCCTAGGGGGCAATTTGGTATTTTGGCATTCAAAGAAGCAAACTACAGTATCCCGCTCCAGTACTAAAGCAAAATACAGAGCCCTAGCTCAGATTTCTACAGAGGTTCTATGGCTACATTCACTACTAAACGAATTAGGGTTTACTCTACAACACACACCAATTCTTTCGTGTGACAATAATGGAGCTCGATTACTTGCCCAAAATCCAGTTTTTTATGCTCGTACGAAGCACATCGAAGTGGATGTACATTTCATACAAGATAAAATAACCAGTGGACAATTAGATGTGAGATATGTAAATACTGAAGTTCAATTAGCAGACTTACTCACAAAACCGCTCACGGCAGCCAGAACATCGACGTTGATCTCCAAGCTTCTTGTCTCGGTTCTTCCTCACTCTCGCTTAACAAGGAATGTTGGAGAAGATGACTTCGATGTTGAAGATAGGCCGCCAAAGGTTATGCTAACTTAATCTTCAAGTGGGTTGGATCCTCTTCAGCTCATAAAAGCCCAAGATGCATTTCTTCAAGCTTGGCCCAAATCTAGCTTTCATTCTTCTTCAGCATTCTAAAAGAGTTTCATTGCACCTACATTTCATCAGATTAATTCATTCGTAACAATTTTTCCAGTTGTACAAATAGCTGTCATTACTATTGTCAGAATTCTATTATAAATAACAGCCGTTAGATCAAAACAATAAAAGATCAATGATCAAAATCAATACTTGAATTGCGTATAAATGTACATGTTTATCAATGAAATAAATAATCAAGTATTCTACATTTTTTTAGATTGGATGAAAAAACAGTGGAACTAGGAAGAGTTGGTTATTGAAGGAAATGAAAAAAGAACAGTGATGGACAAGTTGAACGGAAAAAGAAAAGAACAGAGGATGGATAGAGAACATGTCTTTTATTTCATTTGTCGAACTTACTTAAATACAAAAAGTCTTTAATTGAAATTTCAGAGAAACAAGGAAAAGATAAGTAAAAATATTTAAAAAAAAATCAGGACCCACAAGAGAGTATGGTTCCTAAAAGACAATAATAGTTAACAAAAAATAACAACAACCATTCTAAGACTTGGTCTTCAAACTGGACACATTTGTAAAAGCACAATTCTTAACATTTGACTTATTCAACAGCTTCTAAGGTACAATTATCACACTCCTCCTTGCCCTTAAAGCTGTACACTCTCATTTCTATCTTCAGTTCTTCAAACTTGATTCTAGACAAGGCTTTGGTGAATATATCAATAATTTGATCTTTCGATCAACAATAAATCAATGAAACTTCTCTTTCTTTCTGAATCTCTCTAAGAAAGAAAATTTTGATCTTAAAATGTCGTTTGTCTTGCCTTGAAACATTGGATTTGAGGTGATTGAAATGATAGCCTAATTATCAACAAAGATTTGTGTTGATTCTTACTGCTTCAAACTTAGATCTTGAAGTATTTTCCTCAACCAGATGGCTTGATTTGCTGCAGCAATTGTAGCGATGAATTTAGCTTCTGTAGTACTTTGAGCACCAATTAACCACACTCGAACTAAGGCTAAAACAGAAATTGACATAAACAGAAACAATGATAATATTGGTGTCTTCACTTTTTACATACAATGTTGCCTCGCTTAAGCTTTTATTGAAGACTAAGCTCGTCAAATGATCATCAATCCAGCTATACCAGGCTCTTGGAGCCTACTTAAGTCCATAGAAAGCTTTCTTTAGCAGATAGACTTTGTCTTTTTTACCCTACATAACAAAACCATCAGGTTGCTCTATAAATATCTTTTCTTTCAAGAAGCCATGTAAAAAGGCAGATTTTACATCTAACTGGAATACTTTCCAATCCTTTTAAGCTGCCACTGCAAGAAGCAATTTGATAGTATCAAACCTGGCCACTGGAGCAAAAGTCTCTGAAAAATCTACACCAAAGACCTGTGCATATCCCTTCACAATGAGCCTGACTTTGTACTTGTTTACTGGCCCATCAACATTTAGTTTTGTTTTGAAAACCCATTTAACTCCAATGACCTTTCTATTTGGAGGACTTTGAACAAATTGCCATGTGTGATTTTTCTCAATCATTTTCAACTCCTCTTTCATGGTTGAAAGTCATTTCTTGTCTTACATTGCTTCTTAAACTCCAACTAGTTCCATTACTATTATATTGTATCTTGTATAGATGTCTTCAAGTGATCTGGTTTCTCTAACAAGTAGGTCATCAATATCATCTTCATTGGGCTTTAAATTGATTGGAGCTTTTTCTCCTTCATTTTTTAAATTCCATTCCCACTTTTCATCCTCCATGAACACAACATCTTTGCTAATTAGAATTTTTCCAAATTGGGGCTGAAAAATTCTATAAACTTTGGAGGAATTGTTGTAGTCTATAAAAATGTCAGGTTCAATCATTTTATCAAGTTTGTTCCTCTTGACCTATGGCACGTGAGTAAAACACAAACAACCAAATATTTTTAAATTTTTAAAATTTGGTTTGAACCTATACCATGCCTCAAAAGGGGTCTTCCAATTCACAACCTTTATGGGAAGTCTATTTAACAAAAACACTATTATGTTTGTTGCTTTTGCCTAGTACTTCTTAAGCAAACCTTTCTCATGCATCATGCATCTTGCCATCTCAAAGATGGCTACGCTCTTCCTTTCACTCACTCCTTTTTGTTGTGGAGTGTATAGAGTTGTTAGTTGATGTTCAATGCCAACTTCCTCACAAAATTGATTCAATTGATCTGAAGTATACTCCTTGCCATTATCAAGTCTTCATTTTTGAATGGTATAGCCACTTTGATTATCAATCCATTGTTTTAATCTCCAGAAAATGCCAACAAATTCAGATTTAAATATGAGAAAATAAATCCAACACATACGAGTGAAGTCATCAATAAAGATTATGTTAATATTTAATCCATATAGGTTAAGGAGTTCTCTGAGGTCTTGCAAGATCAGTGTGGATGAGTTGTAGCTTTTTTGTTGCTCTCCAGGATGATTTATGAAATGGAAGTCTTGCTTGCTTGCCATATTGACAAGCCTTGCAACCTTGTAATTCCGATTCCAATTGAGGCAACCCTTAAGCAAGCTCTTTTCTCTGCAAGTTCACTACTGCAAAATGGTGGAAATGGCTCAATATTTTGTGCCAGGTTTCGATGATACTAGCAACTATGGAATAAGCAGCCTGCTCCTCTTGTAATAGATCAAAAGAAAAGCTCTTGCCCTTCATAATAACTTTAAACATTTATTTCTCTGCTACATCTTTGATCAAGCATTGATTGCCTTCAAAGATGATTTTGAAGCCTCCTTCAAGTAGTTGTCCCACACTTAACAAAATTTTGATTAATGTTAGGCACAAATAATACATCTTTAATCAATTTTATACCTTAGAGACTTTCAATTGATACAATCCCTTCCCTTTGACAACAATGTATTCTCCATTAGTAATCTTAACTTTGGAGATAATTGATGTATCCAACTCTTTAAAGAGCTCATGATCAAAAGTAATTTGGCTTATGCAGCCACTGTCTATAAGTCATTTGTCACTAGAGTTGTTAGTTGCAAAACAAGTTGCTACAAAGAGTTGCTTGTCCTCTTACTAGTCTTCAATTTGGGCAACATTTTTCTGCTGCAAATTGATTTGAGTCTCACTAATTTGCTTGCAAATTTTATGGTGCTACCCAATTTATGATATTTCTCACATTGAACATCAGGTCTTCTCCAGCATTTGAAGGGTGGATGCCCTTAATTCTACAGTGTTACACTCATTTTTGCTTCCTTTTCATGTGTTGGCGGAATCTGGACCCAAGGCTTCTTTATTATTCTTCTTCTTTTTCCCATTTCCTCCTTGGTTTGTTTGCATTTTGACGGATAATGCTCCTTCAATAAAATCTTCAGACCTCATAACCCTTTATTGTTCTTGAGCCTACAGGCATTCAATAAATCAGCCAAACTAATATTTGATAGGTCCTTAAGTATTTTCCAACGTGGAAATAGTTGCTTCAAACCTTTCAGGAATTGTTACAAGAATTTTATAAACTAATTTAGAATCAGGAAATTCAGAGCCAAATAATCTTGCTTTGTTGGTAATGCTGAGTAATCTATCATAATACTCTTTGACAATATATGAATCCTTCATCTGTTAAAGTTCAAATTCTTTAAGCAAATTGAGAACCTGCATTCCCTTGATTCTTTCATCTCCTTCAAATTCTTTTTTCAAAAAATTCCAAATCTCAAATGCTGATTTCATTATCATAATTTTGACAAAGATTTCCTGGCAATATGTGCTAGGTTTGACTTACATCTAGAACAGTTAGATGCAAAGATGTCTTTTCTTCATGGAGATCTTGAAGAAGAGATTTATATGCTCCAACTAAGAGGTTTTGAAGAAGCAGGAAAGGAGAACTTGGTTTGCAGGTTGAACAAATCTCTGCCCGGTCTAAAGCAAGCGCCAAGGTTTTGGTACAAGAGATTTTATTCCTTCATTATGAGCCTTGGATATAGTAGACTAAATGCAGATTCTTGTGCATATTTCAAGAGGTTTAGTTGACTTCACTTTCTTGTTGTTGTATGTAGCTTACATGTTGGTAGCAGGCCCCAACAAAGATCGTATTATAGAATTGAAGGCCTAGTTAACTAGGGAATTTGAAATGAAGGACTTGGGCCCACAAACAAGATTTTAGGGATGAAAATTCACCGAGACAGAAGAAACAAGTAAATTTGGCTTTCTTAGAATAATTATCTAAAGAAGATCTTGTGACGCTTCAATATGTAAGATTGTAAGTCAATTTCTACCTCACTTCATGTTAACTTCAAGTTATCCTCCAACATGAGTCCTAGCAGTGAAGATGAGAGGATAGAGATGTCTTGAGTATCGTATGCATCAGCAATGGGAAGCTTAATGTTCGTTACGACTTGTAAAAGAGCAGACATTGCACATGTAGTGGGAGTAATTAGTCAGTACATGGCGAATCATGGCAAAGAGCATTGAAATGCTTTAAAGAGGTTCCTTAGATACATTAAAGAGACCTCAGATGTTGCATTATGTTATGAGAGACCAGACTTTATTATCAGTGGATATATTGATTATGATTATGTAGGTGATCTTGATGACAGCAAATCTACCATAGGTTATGTGTTTACATTAGCAGGCGGGGCTATAAGTTGGGTCTCAAAACTATAGTCAATTGTGGCTACATCAACAACAGAAACAGAATATGTAGCAGCTACATAAGCCAGTAAAGAATCAGTTTGGCTAAAAATGCTATTAGGGGAGCCCAGGCACAAGCAAGAGAGATTACTCTATTTTATGACAGTCAGAGTGCCTTGCACCTTACAAGAAATCTATATTTTCATTAAAAAACAAAACACATATGAGTTCAATATCACTTTGTTTGTGAGAAAGTGGAAGAAGGAAATGTGGATATGCGAAAGATCCATACTTAAGACAACTTTGCAGATTTTATGACGAAAGTGGTCAACATTGACAAATTTATTTAGTGTCGATCCTCTTGCGTCCTGATGGAGACATGAGCAACATGGAAATGACAAGGAAGAAAGAATAATGTGAAGATTTGATTGACTTTCAATCAGATATTCAAGTGGGAGATTGTTGTTGTCGACTGTCCATTTGCAAGAAAGATGACAGTTGTGGACAATCTATCTATAACTATAAAACCGTCTAGGAGGCAACTGTGGACAATTTGTTCCCAACTGTAAACGGTAAAATTATTCCAAAAATTGTTTTCTTCTTCATTTTCAATCCCTAAAAAATTTAGAGTGTTTCTCGAATTTCTTGAGAGTGTTCGTGTTTTTCCTTGTAAGATTAGAGAGAGGTTGTAACTCCTAAATTTTTCAGAGTTAATTTTCTTCTTCTTACTCGTAATTTTTACGCTAATTTGTTTGGGAGTTTTTCACGTAAAATCTATATGTCGATTTCTTCAACACTATTCATTCAATTCTATTTAACTACGAACCTGCTCTAATTCATTAATTTTTCACAACACAAAGGACCCACATTAAAAAAATAAAAAATATAAAGATAATTAGTACATGTAGAAATTACTTTTAAATAATAACATCTATTTATTCATTTAGCATAAAAGTTTACTTTTAATCTCTAATTACGGCAACAATTTTTAGGGTAAAAGATATTAGATTTTTATGTAATTTAACTAATTTTAATATTTTAATCTTCAAAATTATCAAAAAATTATTTTGTGAACTTTAAATTTTAGAAAAACCATCTCTTAAACTTCTATTAAAAATATTGATGAAATGCACATGACATGAACAATAATTATAAAATTAATAAATGTTATTTACACAGTAATTTAACACAATTTTTCAATTTGAACTGAATTAATTAAACTTAATTCAAATAAATAATTTAAAATAATTATAATACCATTTTAAGCTCTCTTCATATATATAAATAGAATAGTATAATGAATACAATGATACACCTTCCTTCGTAACATGGCATTAGAGCAAGGTTATATCCAATTAATAGAACACTTGTTTTCTTTGTCATCTTCTGCTTGAAGTTCTATTTAGGAGAGCAGAATGTTGCATTTTTAGGTTAATACCAATTTCGAATGACCATCTGCTCTCACTACCAGCACTAGCAGGGGCACTACTTGCCGACGAACCTCCATGAAGTCTATATTAGAACCTCTATGTGTGCATTACACACGCTGACCAAAGTTTCCGTTCTCCCACTCACGTGCCTATGTATCTATTGATATGTATCTATTGATGTACATTTATTCATTTATAGTTAAGAATTAAGATTACTTCAAATGTTCTAACATAATTAATGTATAAAATATAATAAAGCAATAATCATAAATTCGTACTTTATTGTATAATTTGATCACTTACTTAAAGTTTCTCTCAAATTATTCTTAAAATTAGTTCGTTACAACCACTATAACCACACATGTATTTAACCTTTAATAGTATTCATATGAATAAGTATTGGAAACAGCCTCTCTATTACGTAGAAGTAATGCTGCATACTATCGGACTTCCTTAGACTCCACAACTTTGCGGGGTTACAATTGAGTGTTGATGATGATTATTCATACGAATAAGTAGAGAAAACTCTACAAGTAATGTGGAGAGAGTCAAGTAAGAAGTATCAAGTTCTTTAGAGCTTACGCCTATTTATAATAGAAATTAGACTTTTTAGTAATCTAGTTGAAATATAATTCTATTTTAATTAAATTTTATTAAAATTATAATTAAATAACAATTAGATGTAAATAAGATTCAATATCTCATATTCATCCCTATTTATTAAACATGTCATATTAAATCCTAAAATTTCTTAAATCTTACAATTTCATTAAAATTAGAATTAATTCTAATTAAATATTAATTATACCCAAATAAGATCCACTATCTCATATTTATCCTTATTTATTAAATATCTCAAATTTAATCTTAAAGTTTCTCAAACTTAACAATCAAATCCACCGTGATTAAAATATCTTTTCTCTCTTCAACATGTTCTTTGTGTGTGACTCATTAGGTTCCCAAATAAATTAACAATGGATATAAATTATAACCCTAAATCATATTCATGATTAGTTAAATTAAACTCCTTTAATTTGTCTTTAATTATCTAATTAAAAAATTATATTCATAAATCAAGATCAACATCTAACAACGTATCAAGCTTACCCAAATATTTAGGAACTTCAAAGTAGTTTTGACTAACTTTTTCTTACATGATTTTTTGTATAATATAATCTTTTCATCATATAATGTTATGGTTAGACATAATGTATATAATTAATATCTACTCTTTTTTAGTCCAATCATGTTAGTTCTCCGCCATAATAATTTATTCAAAAAATGACATTTAAAAATTATTTTCAAAGTGTCATTCCACTGTAGCCATAGGATTTTTCAAATCAATAACAATTGAGAACAATGAATATTTTCCCTTATCACCTTAGGATGATGAATCATGTATTGATCACTTAACTACCTGCATATAGTTCATACTATTTCCAATGACCACCAACTAAGCTATCTTTGACTAAAATAGGTCGTAAATAGTATCAAAACATAGTCATTCCTATATGACATAACTTTATATGAGATAAATTTGGGGATCTCAAGTCAAAGGATCACTTATATAATTATCACAATAAAAATTTCCATAGACGTATAAGTAATGTTCCAAATTAATTTCTCATATAGGGTCAATTTAGTGCCCCTGTTCTCTAATAAGTACTCACACGCTTGTTTAAGTATCTCTATACATTAGTCTATGAAATCGATTACTTCCTTCATAAGGAAGAAATATAATGCTTCTTAGTCTTTTTGTGTTCTTTTGATGTCTTGTCATAATAGAACAATAACTACGATCAATTTAAGGATAATATACAAATGCAATATGAATCTCAAAATTAGGATCTCATCATAAATTTATTTTCAATGTATATTTATCCTACAAACTTTATTATATACTTCTAAATATGTACAAGATAAAGGATGCCTTTATTATTTTATCACTCGACTACATCTAATTAACTGACTGGAGGACATAAACCAACAGTTACATTAAATCAAAAAAGAATGATGAAAGTTAGAAGGAAGGACTACACATATTCATATGACAAGGACATT
>JANIHZ010000209.1:70050879-70061041 GCA_027478365.1 Erythroxylum rufum | reverse complement strand
TCAAAATACTGAAGTATGTTCAGAGAGATAACACCAGTTCATATCCTTTAAGAACACACTCACAGTACCCGTCCCACCTTTTCCACTCAATCTTTCTCAATTCAATTCAGATAGCTATGATTCCTAGTGAACCTATAGAGAAATGTCTTATGAAACCAATGGTCCAAGAATAAAGTCATTTGGAGGTCTAGAGAAGAAGTTATGCTCAAAAGAAGCAACCATGTTTATGAACTCAATCATACTGAACCTGTTTCGGGGAAATAGCTATAACTTTCTCTACGAATATCGGATTAAGGTGTTCTTTTTAGGGTTGAAAAGAGGACTTCAAGATCTACAACTTTCATGAATCCTCAAAGGCCAATTCCATCATCTGAGGGGTAGAAAATGGATCAGACAATGCATGATGTCATTATGAGACGATGGTGACATCATCAGACGATATAAGATTGTGATGATTTCTATAACTTTCACAAACAATATTGGATTGACTAGGTTTTTGGACCATAGGAAAGAAGACTTCGAGATCTAGACCTTTTATGAAGACCCCAAGGCCAATTCGATCATCTGAAAGATCAAAAATGGAACAAAAGGTAGAAGATGAACAGTGACTTCATCTTAGATGCACAGTGATAAGACAAAGTGGATGAACAGTAACTTCGTCTTAGATGAACATTGATGAGACGAAGTGGATGAACAGTAACTTCGTCTTAGATAAACAGTGATGAGATGAAGTGGATGAACAGTAACTTCATCTTAGATGAACAGTGATAAAACAAAGTGGATGAACAGTAACTTCGTCTTAGATGAACAGTGATGAGACGAAATTGATGAACAGTAACTTCGTCTTAGATGAATAGTGACTTTGTCTTACTTTTTCTCCAGAACGTCTCCACTTATAAAGATCATACTTTTGACTCCGATATCTAAAATTTTTATACTATATACTGTTGGAAAGATAAAAGAAAGATCTACAATTTTACATAAGGAAACTTTGCAAAAATCTATTTATATCCATCCCAAATTTGTCCCTAAAGTCCGAAGATGAATTTCCCCCTTTTACACCATCGTATTGTACCCAATTCTTAACTTCACGACAAAGTTTGAGACTTTTAGCGCAGAATTGAAATTTGATTTCGTCATAAGAAACGTAGCCACATATCTCTATTTTAATCCTAATTATGAATCATCTCGTTTGGACAATTAGAGAAAACGTTATGGCTAAAAGACTGAAGCATACTCAGTGGACTTTTTCCAGATTTCTGCCAATCTTGTTTCTAAATCTTTCCTTATCACAACTCATACTAAGATCATTCTTTCTACTCCTTTTTCTCCTCATTTTCAATAAAATCACATTTAATGCCATTTATACCCGGAAGTTTTCAATGAATGCATGTACCACTTTTTATACGAAAACATTCAGTATTTATGTGCATATATGCTAACATGATGCATGAGCCAGAAAATGCATTTGTCTTAATTTCTCTTTGAGCTCATATGTACTGAAATTTCGGGTCCTACCTCTTAATATGGGGAAGGAATGTTACAGTTTTGATTCCATCGGATTAGGAGGTGGAGTGGTCTTGTTATTTCCTTGTAGGTTTCCTTCTTTCGTGTGAGTGAGTTCTATAAATTAGCACCAAATAATTTAATGAAGATCATGCTGAATTGATCAAACTTAATACTCTCCTTTCTGACTTCTCTTTCTTTCTTTCCTTATCTGAAATATTCTACGAGCAAGCTATCATAGAAACTTGAAGAATATATTAGCTATCATTCTTACGAACATGTTTCGGGTCTATTCAAAAGATGTTATAGTTAGAAATAAGCAATTTTAAATGATTTAGATGGTTTAAATTTTGTTTTAAAGTTTTAAGTGTCTCTATTCAAATGAATTCAGCTTTGAAGTTATCTGAAGGGAGTTATGATGAAATAATGACAGCTTGGTGCCATTTTTTTTTTTAATTTTATGGATTTTATTGTATTGTTAAGAGTGATTTTCACTTTGTAGTCTATCGTTAGGTGTCTTTAAGTTGGTTGGTCTAGAATTCTTTATTGGCATTATAAATAGTCATGTCGTGTATCATTTTGTATAAGAGAGACAAGAAAAAGAATTGGTCGATGAGGCATATAAGATGTAGTCAACAAAGACTAAGTGACGCTTTAAGATTAGGCAAACTTGATTCGAGCTGAAAAGAAATCTTGGCGAAGCAAAGAAGAAAAATCATAGTGCATAAACCATCATCCGTTAAGGTTCAGATGAAGAAATGTTCAAGAAAATAGCTAATGAAGTCCCATCAAGAAGGTTCAAGAAAATAAAAGCAGACGAGGTCATGGACATGGACGGAGTCAAGGAAGAGGAAGAGATGAATAAGACTCTTCTGGTGAAAATCCTCCTCAAAATTTTCAACATGGTCAAGGAAGAAGCAGAAGAGGCAATTTTGATAGAAAAACAATAACAACGGCTAAGTTGAATGCTGTTTGCATGGCAAGCATGACCATTATTTTTAGATGTGTTTTTTTAAGAACAAAGGTAAAGCAAAATTTGAAGAAGCTGATGAAAATGCAGCAGAAGAAACCTAACTACATACAGTAAACGATGAACCAAAAGGTAACTTGATAAATGCAATTAGCAATCGCATGACAAGTGATAGAAACAAAAGGGAAATCCCTTTTCTTCACTATGAAAATTAAAATCAAACTTTATTACTAAGTTCAGTACATATATTGAGAAAGTTCAATAGCTGGAAGCACTTGTTAGGAAGAAAATGCGGAAACAATGGGACTTTTCACAACACGCGTCCCATTAACTTCATGCCAGCTTAAAAATCCATAATTTCCAAGATAATTGAGGCTTTTCGTTAGAGTAATATTATTTCCAACTCCCAAGTTAATAGTCACTGTTAGATTAAATTCAGCTTTGCTATATTTCCCTTGGAAGGTGATTGTCGATGGTTGCACAGTAGCTTCCATGCCCTTAGGAGCTTCCACCTGTGCCTGGTAAGTAGAGACAGAATCTACCACACTAGTTAACACCCTCTTGAACCTATAAGAGATGGTGCTAGTGTTATTAACCAAGATGACAATGAAAGAAGGATAGTTTAGATCCAAAGTGGCATGTTCACAAGTGAAATTGGAGATGCCTGCAGCTTGTTGAATCTGTCGGCTTGTATAGTTCAAAGCGCATAAATAATTGATGTAGTCCTCTACCCCAATATCATATACTAAGCCCGGGTCCATGGCCTTGTTGGGATTTACATGTCCTGATCCGAAGTCAAGAGGGCTGCCAGCGGCTTCAGTGACAACATCAGTGATCCGGCCATTTGCGTTATCGGTAACATCTGCCGTTGTCATCATTGCCGACCTAATCGTTGCTGGACTCCAATCGCGATGTATAGCTTTGAGAAGTGCAGCTATACCAGCTATGTGAGGGCATGCCATTGATGTACCAGAAGGAATGGCATAGTCGGTAACCAAATATTCACCTTGACTATCGGGAACAAAGCCTCTGTTCGGAACCCATGCAGCCAAAATGTGACGACCGGGAGCCAATAAATCAGGTTTTAGTATCCATGGAGAAACCATGCTAGGTCCTCTTGATGAAAAATGTGCCACTTGTGGAGCAGGTTTGGTACCTAGTGTTGTTTTCCCAAACTTGATCGTAACTGTAGTATTGGTTGTACTGATCAAGTATCTCTTCACCAGGTCTCCATTTTCTGGGGTCACAACCACGAATGGCCTTCCGAACTGTGCAGGCCAGAGCAACTTGCCTGTTTTTGAACTCAAGATCGCCCCTATAGCTCCAGCTCTGAACACTTCTGTTCTTTGTTTCTTTGTTGTTAAATGTTCATCGTAGTCACAGAACACGTACTTGTCTTCGACGTCTTCTGGGTCTAAGGAGTATGGAGTACATATCTCCTTGGATCGATTTCCATCTCCGTAGTACACAGGAACCTTGGAAACAAGCAAGTCCTCAGGATAGATTGAACTTCCAATGAAAGATACGTTCCCTTCATCAACCGTCACAGTAGCTGTAAAATCTCTATCAATCGTACCAGCACCAACTGATGTGATCCAAGGAGCTGTGTTTCGAACACTGTACGGTAGGCCATCATTTCCGGCTGCACACACGACAAATATACCCTTCTTCAGAGCTGCAAAAGCTCCTACGGCTATCGGGTTCTCATCGTACGGTGTCTCATCGAACAAGATGGACAATGACAACACATCGACTCCATCTTCTATGGCCTGGTCCATTCCAGCAAGTGTATCAGCTGCTGTACAATCATATTTGTCATAGTAAAACATGACTTTGTACATGGCGAGCCTAGCTAATGGTGCTATGCCGGTTGCTGTCCCTTCAGCGTACCCGAAATAGTCAGCATCTTGCACCGAGCTACCTCCTGCGGTGGAAGCTGTGTGACTTCCATGACCTTCATAGTCCCTTGGAGAATCATAGTCGTAAGTTGTTGATATGCTACCTCGTACCTTCTTCATTCCTTCACTGAACTTGCGTGCTCCGATCAGCTTTCTATTGCAATGAGAAGTATTGAACTGAGGTCCAGTTTCACATATGCCCCTCCAGCGCTCTGGCACTGGAGGCATACCATAGTCATTAAAGCTCTCGCTTTCAGGCCAAACTCCACTGTCAACAATCCCAATGATTATATCATCGCCATATTTTCCGTCTGGCCATAGACCTCTATCCTTATTTAGTCCAAGAAATTGTGGGGTGTGGGTGGTCGCGCGGCGGCCAAATGATCCCCTGTATGTGGCAACGTGGCCTGGCAAACTCTCTAGTTGCTCAACATGAGACCGTGACAAAATCGCACTAAAGCCATTCATCACATGCTTGTAGGTGTAGAGATGGGTCGGATCAATTCCTTCCGGTGAAGAAAGTGATGATAGAGTTGTTATGTGCCAGTGATGTTCAGAGGAGTACGGAGCTGGCATTGCCGATTTGTCCATGTGGATAATGTAAGCCCCAAAGTCAAAGGAAGTAGCATAAACTACTGTGGCAACCGAAACCAAAACTGAAAGTGATAGAAGCTGTAAACGAGAAATTTGAGCCATTTGTGAGGTGTGTAACAACAATTCAATCCGTGGAATATATAGGCATGATTTGTATGAGTTTGAACCTTATTTTAGGCCTCGAAATGACCGAAGAAAATTGAGGAATACGAAAGACATTGGAAATTTCTCTATAATTGATCTAATGATCCCACCAAAGGCCATACCAATCGTGATGAACGTAACTTTGAATAGTACAACAAAGTCGAGAATTGCTTTCTACAGAAAGTTGATAGAAGCTGGCCCATATTCTTGTTGCTTTTAAAATCAAAAGATGACATTTACTTTTCAAATGTATCGTGTATTCTGTATTATTTGATTAAAAACATATAATAGAGACATTCGTTTATCTTAAAAGAAAAATTATTAGAAAATTTGTATCTTATAAAGCCTACATACTTTACTTGCTAGGAATTGGAGTTGTTATATTAGGCATGTGCTTCGTGAAGGTAATTTTACAGCATATTGTCTGGCTAAATTGGGTCACGGCATTGTTTCAAAATTTTAGATTTGGAATGATATTCTTGACACACTCTTTTTAATTGTATGGACTGCTACCTGTGGTATTTCTGTGGTATTTCTTTTGTGAGGTAATTTAGTCTCTTTTTATTGTAACCCAAAACAAAAAAAATATGCTGATCAAAAGTCTTATCGAAAAAAATAAAAAGTCAACATAGTTAGTATATAAGACTTTTCGTTTTGTGAGAATACGAGAAATATTATAACATAGGTAACTTTTTTTTTTCCGACTTGAATATGTAACCTTGTTGTCAAAAGCGAGCAAGTGGTGGGTTCGCCCTCGATGGAAAAAAAAAGCATGAGTCCAAACAATTAGTCACTTTGGAAGGATGATGGAAGAAGTCGATTTCTTTAGGAAGTATTAAATTTTCAATATTCACTTACGTTAAATTTCTCAATCAAGAAATTTCATTTTCTTAATTCTAGTTCTACTATCTTTTAAATTGTTTAAGCAAGCTGGTTTTCTTTGGCTGAGGTAAAGGAAGTGTAAACGTGTTACATATGTGGACTGCATAGTCATTCTACTTGGCCTTTTCACTCGCTTTCTTGGTGATGGTGGTTTGGAAAGGGTAATTGGTATGACAAATCAAAAAGACAAAAGAAGAAAAGAAAGCATCAAGCATCTGTTACCAGGAAAGATCCAGTCTTGACAAGGCATCCGGCTTGTCTTCAACAATATCTTAATCTTTGAGATCGATAGCATGGTGCTTTAACCTAGAAGAAGATGAAGACCGGCTTGTTGGGGACGCGGACAAGACATGTGCTTATTAAAAATTGACGCAGAATAGTCTGCCCCTTTATAAGCTTTTAGAAGCTCAGCTTTTGCATATCAACTTGATTTGTAGATCACAGGATAAAACCACGCATGCACATTTTCTTGTGTTCATATCTCTTACTTTCTGAATATAAAGAAAGGTTTATCCATATTGATCAGGACCGTGAGGAATCGTACGTGAAAGCAACGCTGAAAAGAGGTCCAAGCGCTAAAAAGAAGAGGTCTAACCCATAACTTCAGGAGTCTTTGACATAATTATTAAAGCATCAGAACACGATTCCAAGTAGCATAAGCATTAATATATTATCTAATGAACGAATAATTTATAATTAAATAACAAGACCAATTAATATATTTTCCCTCATAACTAATCATTATAGTGTCTTGGGTTATTAACTATTGAAGAAGCTGAGAACTGGATTATCTGATGCTAGAAACTGTTTCTTATATCATTTTATTTGCTAATTTAACCAAAATTTTAACATCCTAGAAAATATCTACGATGGTGGATGTTGATTAGGAGCAACAGGCGCACTGTGACTGGCATAGTACCGCAACCATGTTTCCAAATAGTAGATTGTGGTGACTGTTACTTGGATTACAGTTGTATCTATACAATTATTGCTACGATAATCCAGGAACCACTGCGTTGTATCAATCGCAATCCACATTTTAATTATATTCTTGTCCTGGGTATTTAGAAAGGATAGCAGAAAACCTAAAGGGTGTGGTTGAATGGCAAGGACTCATCCATTCTTAACTAAAGTTAAGGGTTCAATCCTTAGCTTTGGGTATGGAGCAGCCTTAAATTCTTGAGCTAACTGTCCCATCCTGTGAGGTGCCTACAAATCAACGAGGGAATAAGTCACTAAATCCACCGGTAGATACCCTGATCTGAGACAAAAAAAAAAAAAGAAAAAAAAAGGATAGCAGAAAAGTATTGGCGACGCTGATTTGTGGAAATGGGTACAAGTTGGTCACATGGCCTTCCCATAAAATAGGACGGTGACCATTTTCATCAGAAACCAGTCATTAGTCACTGGCTTCGTGGATTCATAACATCTAATGTACGAACATGACATAAGAATCAATGGCTGTTATGAGACTAAAATTGCAAACAAGCGTTCTAGGTTGAAAAGTATCTTTAAAATTGATCGAGACTTTTTTCTTCAAAATATATGATGTACGTTACACATCCAATAAGGATGAAGATCATCACTGGCACTAAGGAAGTACGGGGGGAGATTATGGGACTAGCTGTTCAAACCGACACCAGGACGAAGGGACGTTGACAGGTGAAGGATAAAACAACAGCACTCTACTCCAATCATATGACTGGGGGTTTGAAGAGCTTACGTGAATTGCAAGAGGTGTCTGGATGTCTCATTGGACTTCTAGATGGACAACATGCCACTGTAACTAAGGAAGGGTCACTGAGACCTGATGGGAATTTTAAGCTTGAAAACTTTCTATATGCCCCGTTTAAATTGCAATCTCATTTCTGTGTTATAATGGATAGATGAGTGAAACTGTATTGTCCAATTCACTAATAATCTATGTGTTATACACGTACGGTTCATTTTGAGGATGTTGACTGGTGCGGGTAAATGGAGGACCAAGCTCTATTGTTTTCAGAGGGTACCACGCATGTTGTACAGGGTGCATAGAGTAATTTGTCCTCTTGTGGTGCTTCATATTTTTTTACAATAGTAGATAATTATTCTCATGTTGTCTAGATATTCTTACTAACTGATAAGAAAGACGTATTTCCTACTTTGTTGAATTTATTTGCTATGGTGGAAAGACAATATAATAAGCGAGTTGAAGTTATCTGAAGTGATAACAGGACAGAGTTTACTTGCATGATAAATTATTTTCTTGAACATGGCGTTGTTTTTCAAACTTTTTGTACTGGGATGTCCAAAAAAAAAATTGCACTTCTTATTGAATTTTGAGGAGAATTTGTGCTAACTGCAGGATATTTAATTATTCGAACTTTGTCTTCAATTTTAGTTGGAAATGATTTAATGAAAGAATAGATGTAGATGACTTCGAGGGAGTTGGGAGTGATGTTGGGAATAAATGTGTTGATTATACACCACAAGAAGCAAGAGACATCACTGATCAAGAAAAAGATAGGAGTGTTAGACAAAAAATAGAACTGTAGCAAAAAGAATGGCTTTTATTATTCAAAAACAATTTGGTTCCTCCTGCTTTCATAATATGTACATAGAGAGCAAGCTATACATAGACTGTTACATAAATGACTGTTATACAAGATAGAATTAAAAGACTATGCTCTCCTTTAATTCAGCAGCAAACAACTGATAAGAATATCAAATATATTTGTCAGTTAGTTGGAGTTTCCTTTACATATGGAACTACTAATTACATAGGAATTTGTTGCTCTTTGGATGTCCTTGCTGCCAACCATATTTCCTTTAATATTTCTGTGAGTATTATCATCCTTATCACTTCATAACTTCTGGGATTCCTTATCACTCCATGGACTCACACGTTTGATATCAAGCTAGGTTGTGTTAATATCCCCCGCAAACTGACCCGGGGCTAAAGGCACAGTTTGTTGCGAAAAAAGGCAAGAGCAACCTTGGGCATAGGTTTAGTGAATATATTAGCAACTTGTGCATTAGAGGACATATGTTTAGTGATAAGTAATCCAAGAGCAACTCGTTCACATACATAATGGTAATCCAATTCGATATGTTTACTCCGTGCGTGGAAGACAGGATTGATAGTCATATACAAAGTGCTGATATTATCACAGTATAAGACTGGTGTAAATGAGAGTGATATGCGGAGATCATTGAGAATGTAAGTGAGCCATGTAAGTTTAGCAGCAGTATGGGCCATTGCATGATACTCAGCTTCAGTATTAAAACGAGAGACTATGTGTTGTTTCTTTGCACACCAGGAAATGATATTTGAGCCAAAGAAGGTTCAATACCCAGTGGTAGAACGCCTCGTTGTAGGACAACCAGCCCAGTCAACATCAGAGAAGGCGGACAATTCAAGAGGCGTATTAGAAGTGAGATGTAAACTAGTGCTAATGGTGCCTTTCAGATATCGAAGAATGCGACGAACCAATTTAAGATGAGAAACTGTATAGGAGCATGCATGCATTGAGATATATAATTGACACTGTAGGAAAGATATGGCCGTGTGAGGGTGAGATATTAGAGAGCACCAACAATTCTGCAAAAATGACTCGGATCATCAAGAGGAGTTGAATCAGTAACAAGTTTGGGATTGACCTCCAAAGGTGTCGGCATGGGTTAACAGTGAAGCATATAGGACCGTTCAAGAATGGTGAAAAACTGAAGGGGGTAGTAGTTATAAGGAAACTGAATTGGCTATGAGGAAAAGCTCACTGTATTACGTAATGTTCATCAGATATATATACAGAGGATTGTTGTAACAAACTCTATGTTACATATCTACAAGGATATACATGAATAATAAGTATCAGTGTGGATATAAATAATGTTGGGCCCCGAAAATTTATTTATTCATTGATTCTTCTTTATTTTGCTTTCATTGTTTTAATTATATATTTAGATATATTTTTTATTAACCCTTGGAATTAGCAAGTAAGTTGGGCTTTTAATGGAGGGCTTGTTGGAAGAATGGTCTTTGGAATTAATGGAATAAGAAGAAGGAGGATTAGGGTGTAGTGGGCTTGTGAGGATGAATAGTTGAGAAATTAAATAGAGATGTGTTTTTGTGAAGGAAACCAAGGAAACCTCACTCAAGAGAGAGAGGAAGGGCAACCGTAAGCTTGGA
>JANIHZ010000209.1:70001801-70014685 GCA_027478365.1 Erythroxylum rufum | reverse complement strand
TTAACAATACGCAAAGACACCCACGTATTGGGAAGAGAACTTCCTCCACTGTAGAAAGTATGAAAGGTACAGAGAAGGATGGGTATCAATAATAAATTTAATTATGAATTGTTCTATTATAAAAATAAATCTGAATTTTGAATTCTTTTCTAAATTCTGGGTTCTTTTATGAGTTTTTGGTTCTTTTTTAATTCTAGATTCTTTCTTTGGTAGAGTTCTATAGAATTTTTAATTTTGAGTTTTCTTATTTCTTTCTGAATTTCTTAGGAAAAGACACAGATATATTAGTACATCGTATCTCTCTTTTTTTAATTATAAACAAGATTGACCTAACTCTGCTCTTGAAGATCTTGAAGACCTGTACCTTGTGGAACGGACTTTCAAAATAAAAGATTTTATTTATGTATACATTTATCTACGTTGACGTGGGTAATATAAATTTTGAATAAAGTAATGTCGTAAAACTAAAAGGATTTCTTCCTTTAGGCTATTAATCAAAAGCGAGACAAGGCATATACATACTTGTCCTGTGACATTTTATCTGGAGCAACTTAACTTGCGGCTACAGATTTCGCATCAACCCTTAAAATGATTAACTGAACAAAAAGTCCCTTTGGGTTACTGCCCCTAGAGCATTTCAGCATGATTAAAGAATCCCATCCTAGCCGATGAGTGCTTTCACAACAAAATCTAGTGCCAAATAATAATTTAGATCGCTCGTTAACTCTTCTTTTGTTCCCTACCACGTCCAAATAACAATACATGTTTTTAGGAACAAATTCCTGTCCTTCAGACCTTTATGCTAGAAACTGAAAAATGGCACCCAAAATCTCCTGTCCAAATTACCCAGTACCAACCCTGTCCACCGGATCACCTCTCGAAAAATGGTACGAAGGAGCAACAAGTGTCGCTTGCTAACACTGTTATATATTGCACATGTCAGATGTCTGATCACACTAAAATATAATCTTCGATTCCTTCGACAACTGACATATGGGATTGAAAATTTCAAATGGCTAAATCAAATATACATAATCGAGGTGATCAGTAGTGTCACAGTCCATCAACCTTAACCTGGCTTATTCACGTCTATTTGTCTGTTCCTTTACAAGTCTACAGACATTTACATATAACCAAATCTATCAAGGATAAAATACCATTGCAGAAAACAGCTAAATCATATAAAAATAATCATACTAACCCAACTCCCTAGCAAACACAGATCATGTACTCGATCTTTTTGGCACTCTCCACCTCAATAGCAAATAGCAAATAGAAAATAGCAAAGATCAGTCTTATCAGTTCCTTTTCCATCTGAGAAAGGATACAAATCAGGATTAAGTAACATCCTACTCTTGGAGACTTATTGCTAAGAGTTCTCTCTATGTCCATTCAATGGCAGCCCAAAAGAAAAAAAAAAAAGATGATGATTTCCAGCAAATATACTCACAAAAGTACACATGCAGCCTCTTTACTTTGGAATTTAGACAAATATGACTCGAGGTATAAAAACATATTAAATGAGAAAAAGTCTTAGTACACTTGGCAGAATGGATTCCAAACCAATCTTCCCTGCATGTGCTTTCAGCAAGCGATCCACCACACCTCGTTATTAAATCAAATGCGTCAACGAAGCTCGCTCTTCTTCTTATGAAACACTTCAATCCTGACACTAAATTTAGTGAAAAAGCCAGAGCAAATCTGTAACATTTCAGTAAAAATTTTACTGAGATGTAAGACTTCAGGAGACTCAAAAATACACAATCTTACCCCTAACTAATAGAGAAATTATTTCTAATTAAAAGCCAGAGCAGATCTAAGTCATTTAACATCATAATAACTTTAATTATGCACCTTATTAATACAAGCCTGAACTCAAACTCGGAAGAATATTTCTTCTTCCTATACATATACATTTCAATCTAAGTAGAGTGTGTTTGATCAAATTGCTACTTAATTTTTCTTATTACCTGAACACTTTTACCATTCAAATTCTTCAATGAAACCCATCCCAATAGCCTCACTTTTGCTCAAATCCATCAGCTCTCTTCACCCCCAAACACCATGTATACTTCAAAGCCACAAGTGTGATTAACACAACTATAAATTCTCTTTACCCCCATTACTCTCAATAGCTTTTTGGTTTGGACATGTAAAATTTAGAACCTAAGATAACAGAGATACGAGGAATACTTTCCATTACACTTAAAAGATATGCCTAAATCAATGAGGCACTTCATTCTAGAAATGTTTGAAGCAAGTGATATAAGGTATTCAAATTCCCTAAGAATCTTGAGATGTTGAATTTGTATATCACCGTATCTTGATTCATCAGATTTCATACATTCCTCATCACAATGTTCACTCACTTATTTAGCATTCATTCTGCAGATTCAAGATAAACAACATTTCGCATACATGGACCAACAAGTCATATTTACATACGTGTAAAGGAGTAGTCTTTCTCTGTGATTCCACCGCAAAGCCATTGAGGATGCCCCTACCTCTCCCCAACACCACCGCGCCGTCACCTTACCCAACTTCAATGGCATTTGTACAACATGTACAAGGCAATGCATTGCATTTCAAGAACTAAATAAAAAATTTATCATATCCTTCTTGAAGAATCATAAACAATCTACATGATTAACCTGCTTTTCTCTTTACAACAATCACTCTCTCTACCCACCTTTGGACACAACAAAGCCTTCATCTTTTGGTCGCTTACTCTTTCCAGATGGATCCACAATTCAACTAGGCTGCGCCTGAAAATTTTGCATTAATGATTCTAACCACAACCCACCAAAGATGTTAACTCCAAGTGTTGAAATCACACCGTAACGCTCTACAAACTATGCCATATGGCACGCATCAGGGATACACAAGAACCACCTAAGCCACAAAAAAGAGAGAAAAGCCATCCAGTTTGAAAACAACACCCTTTTGTATGTTCTCTACCACAGAGCATGAGATAGAAACGCTTAAATACGTAGAAGGAAAAGCGGTTCCATTCTCATACATCAGGCTAAGTATGGGAGAAACATTAAGTAGGAAAGAGTGACACACGGCAACAGAGCATGCAAATGAATGTGCTAATAAAGAGAAATGACGGAGAGATGGGAACATACATACCATGATATGATAGAACTAAAATGTAGACAAGTAAGGTTTCTGAATTCTTCTTAGGAACAATTTTAGGAATTGCAAAGAGAAAGTCATTCTTGCTTACTCTAAACACTTCTTAAAGAACAGTAAGCTTTTAAGCTCAAACCCTAAGAATTTGAAGTTTAGTAGAGAATGCAATGGCAACCCAATCAGGCTGAGACGAAGACCACTGAAGTTGCTCGATTTCAGCTCCTGCAGTGTAAGCCAAAATGGGATCCAAACCCCCTTCAACGGGCTGGCCCATGGAGGACAGATCCCAAATCAGCGCCTGAGAATCATCCCCAGCCGTACATATATGGCAAGAGCTATGAGGAGCCCAAGCTATAGCATTGACACTGGCTTGGTGCCTCTGCAATTCCACAACCGGTAGCGTCGGGAAGCGAATGTCGAGTACAACCACCTTGGCGCTGTCCATAATAATGGTGGCCATGTACCTGGGGTCCTGCTTGTTCCATCCCAGCCTTACCAACGGCGTGTCTGGCTCCGAACTTTCATAGATGATCGTGGAGTGCTCTTTGTCCCTTAGATCGAAAACCCTAACCGACCCGTCAGCCGAGACTGAAGCAAAGACCCCAACGCCTCCCCAAGCGATGTCGTAGACCTCCTTGTCATGAGCGATGAGCTGAGTGTCGACAGCCTCGCGATCGATGTCCCAAATGGTGCAGGTAGTGTCGATGCTGGAGGTCCCAATGCGCTTGGGCTCAGCCTCGTTCCAATCGAAGGACGTGAGAGGCCCACAGAACTCGCTGCTCTTGTTGCCATTGAGAAGGCTCTTGAGCTCTACCCGGGGTTGGTCGTGGTCGTCGGAGATACGCCAGACACGGAGGAAGTCGCTGGAGGTGGCGAGGAGGTCGGGCTTCTGGCAATCCTTGTCGGGGATGAAGATGGTCTTGGTAGGAGGGTAGGGGTGCTCGAAGGAGAGATTGGGGTCGGAGCGGATCTCACCGTTGGAGTCGTCGAGTTGGACGATTTCGACCCGGTTAGGGTACTGCTCGAGAAGGCTGGCGATGGCGAGGCGGTACTTCTTGTCGCGGCGGACGCTCCAGTTCATGGCGTAAATGTGCCATGGAGCCTCGTAGGTGTAGATCTCGGAGCGCTTTTGTTGCTCGTCGGAGCCGTCCTGTGTTGGATCGCTGCTCGCACCCATCTCTCTCTATCTCTCTTGCCGTAATTTATTTTTAATTTTACCACTCTGTGTCTCAGCCCTGGTACGGTGTTCTCTATAATCGACCGCCAGCCTACACGTAACAACATATCTTTATCTATCTATCTATCATTCACCATTTCATTGTGTGTTAGTATTTGTCTTGGAAAGAAAGAAAGTCATTGCTTGCAGTCAGCGTTGACTTTGGATGACTGAAAATGAATATTAACGTACGTCTGTACGTGTTTGGACCGGAGTTTATATCAAAATTCATTTTATACCAATTCTAAAAACCAACATTTTCTTTTATTGAAACCAAATCTGCTTTATTCCTTATTTTTATCAATCTTAGGCATCCAATACGTCCATTGAAAGACACGAAGCAGCCCACCATTTCCTTTGAATCAATACCATACTCCAGGTCCATTGAAAGACACGAAGCAGCCCACCAATTCCTTTAAATCAGTACAATACTCCAAGTCAATTCAATAATAAGTCTAACCTCCGCATAGCTAATTAGCAGGTTGAGGTTTCGTTCGTTAACGGAATTAATCAGATAAATTGCTCTACCAACTAAGAACGACCATGCACTACCATCCATAGAATCAAGAAAGTTCCGGTAACGGGAGGAGAGGCCCCTCTGCTAGTGGATTGACCGAGTAGATACCGTGATTTACTCCCTCATCTTGTGGTCGGGCCTGTGAATGGGGGCAGCTAGGGTGGCTGATTCCACCTTTTGGTACAAGGATATGAGTTTCTTACCCGTTTGCCTCATCCTCCTGCTCCTAACAAGCATTGGACGTGGATTTGGAAACTTAATATCCCTCAAAAGTTCCGCTTCTTTATTTGGCATATTAGTTGGCATCGCTTACCTACGAACAAGCTGCGTTATAAACGAGGAATAGCTTCGTCTCCCTGCTGTCACATATGCAGTAAAGGGTGGGAAAACCATATCCATGCTCTGAGGGATTGCATTTGGGCGAAGACGATGTGGGTCTCCATCCTTAGGCAAGTAGAGGATTCTTTCTTCAGACTTAATCTAGACGATTGGCTATACTCTCATGCTCTCTCCTCTTCGCGTCCTTTTCACCATGTGCTAAAATTCATCATCATGGCTTGGATTATTTGATGTGCTAGAAACAAAGAAGTAATCCAACACGAGGTCATGTCTTCTGTTGGACAACTTCGGTCGTTCTCGAGGCCTTTTGATGAGTACAACCGTGCTTTCCCGTCAGCTACACTTCCAAAATTGAGCAAATGGGTTGTATGGAAGGCTCCGTTACCAGGGTATGTTAAACTTAATGTGGATGGTAGCTCAACTAGTAATCCAGGTGCTGCAGGCTTTGGTGGTTTGTTACGTAACGAGAAAAGGGACTAGCTAGTCGGCTACTCAGGATTCACAGGACATGCCACTAACATGCTTGCTGAGCTTCTAGCAATTCAGCATGGACTGGACTTGGCTTGGCAACGTGGATATACAAGAATAGTGGTTGAATCGGGTTCACGAGAAGCCATTAGTCTGGTCATGGGATCATGTACTCGATATCATCCATACTTAAACATCATTGAGGATACCAAGAATATGGTGAAGCGAAGTGGGACTGCTCTATTGTTCATACCCTTCAGGAGGGTAACCAATGTACAAACTTTTTAGCAAAGCAGGGTGCTTCTCATCCGCAACGCTGGTCTATTTGGGAGGTTCCTGCTCCAGGACTTCGCCAGCTCTTGGCCAATGATGCTTCTTCTGTTGGCGTTTTAAGGCGTTAGGCCTCTTTTCTCTTAATTCCCTTTCATCCAAAACAAAAAGAAAAAAAAGAAAATGCTAAGCAGAAATTTGTATCATGAAATGAAAGCAGCTGTATAGCAATGTAAAATTAGAGTCCCATATCAGATTTATTCCACATATCTTCCATGAGTTTTGAGGTACTGGACACAACCCTTTTTATCTGTTGAGCTACAATTTTAATAGCACACAGCTGCGACATTCATCAAAGGGTGCAAGTTCATGAGCAGGTAAGAATGGCTTTAAACCAACAAAAGAAAGGGGTATCATGAGCAAACAATTCACCCAACTTGTTGGGTTAAATGATTCATTTGCAAGAACCAACTTTCACCCTCAAGTAGGTAGAGCTGTCGTCTTACAAATGGGGCATAGATTTTTGTGCATTAGCCACTGTTTGATACAGTTGGAGTGGAAGTTATGACCACAGTCTAGCATGCCAAGATCATCCCCATTCACATATTCTTCCTGTTATAATGAGAATCAAACAAAGTTAAGAAATTGATTGAACAATTAAACCGAATGATCAAGAGCCACCGATGATCGAAGTAGTTTGTAACTCATACCCGACAGATACAGCATGGCTCCAAATCCGCCTGGGATTCCAGTGCAATAGCCAAATGCTTTTTCCGTTTCATTAACTGCACAATGGTTTCTTCACTAAGCCCCGTGCTCACATCCCCTATGCGCTCTTCCAATGCCAACAATTCCTGAGAAGTTGCACTGAATTATAATAAGAGAATATATCTTGACGATCCTAGCTGAAAAATCATTTATCCAATCATTACCTCATAAGACATGTTATCAACATCGAGGCGCATATCTCTGTGACGGTCGTGCATTTCGGCCATACCATGATATATGAATGGATCAAAAAGCAAAAAATCCTGAAGTATCAATGAATATCAGGTCAAAAGACATATAATTTGATTCACCAGTAGAAGGAAAGATGAAGGGGAGGGTTAAGCTCAATGGCGCCTATGATCATAAGAAACTCATCTAAAAGAGCATATTTGGATGCACTTGTCAACATATGCAAGTAGGAGCAATTTCATCCTTTTAAGAACATAAAGGCTTCAACTAAGAGAAAATATAATAAGATTTTAGGAATGCAGGCACACCACGCTGCATTGCTTTTTCTCGAAGTGATAAGGGATGGGAATTTTTCCATTCTACATGTGAATTCATGGATCACAAATAAAAAATCGCATGCTATAGGACAATTCAAAAACATTGTTTAAAAAAACACAAATAAACCTGCATCTAAGAAAAAGTAAGCTTGGGATCCCCCTACGCTTGAAAATCAAATCTACAAAGAACACATCAAGGAAAGTGCTACATTCAGAAAATGTGGCTCCTTGTGAACAAACTCAAAGTCATAAACTCACGAATCTTATCATAAATTATATTCTCACCTTGTAATGCTGTTATAAAAATATATCACGTCTAGATGATTGTACCATAACAGTGTCACTACAATCCACCCTTAGCTAGTGTTAAATTTTATAAGATTGGGCCCAAATAAACTGAGAACATACAAACCTAAATGAGGTTCCATCATAAAACCAATTGACAATAGGAGTAACTCACTAGGCTTATATGCATGCTCAAGGCCATATATTCTTTCCATGTGGGACAATCTCCCACTTATATTTCAACACGCCCCCCTCACGTGTAGGTGTGGGCTAATTTAAGGCCCAACATGTGACACAGTCTACATGTCGAGGTAGTGACGACTAACCCAAGAGCAACCTGCTCTGATACCATGTTAAATTTTGTAAGATTGAGCCCAAATAAATTGAGCACATACAAGTCCAAATAAGGTTCCATCCTAAAACCAATTAATAATAGAGGAAGTAACTCACTAGGCTTATATGCATGCTCAAGCCTTATATTCTTTTCACGTGGGACAAAGTCCCACTTATTTTTCAATATCTAGTAATGCTTTTGTTAGCTTTGTTTTTTTAAGTTCGAACGGATCTAGGGTGAACAAGAAATCTTATAGTTATATAAATAACTTTCACGACACACATGTTCACATCAGCTTGATAAATTTTTACCTTTCACAACACAGGTTCACATCAGCTTGATAAATTTTTACCATCAGAAATGAATTATCTAATGTAACTAGAGGTGGGTGTGGTGGAAGTTTCTGACTGAGCTGAGTGCATTACAGCCAAAGCAATGGCCAAATAGTTTTAATGGTCACAAGAGGACATGTGAAATCACAAATAAAAAATTTCAGAATCAACCAAACCTCAACTCGTAGGTTTTCACCCCTGCGCATGGCATTCAAGACTTGACGAATCTGGCAAGCAGAGATTAACAAAAACTGTTAGTCCAAAATTAACTAATATAATTCTTGAAATCAATCAGAGAACAATGCATTGTCATCATTGCAAATGTGATAAGTGTCCAAGTGTAAATTATCGGCATGAATGAACAAGCAATGAACCAAATGCTACTACTTCAATTAAACTACGCACAAGAACTTCAACCCATTCTGCACATCCCATTAGTATACAATTTTAAGCTCCACAAGAAAAAAAGAATCCAGTCAGCATGTGTAATTATTTTCTATTCTCAGATGCAAATAGTCACTTCAGAACATCAGGCACTTACTCCCATCTTTTATTCATCAGAGGAGAATAGTAAAAAGCTGGATAGTGATCAAAATAGTGATTGCAAATTTTATAGTCCACATTGTACATGTGAGGATCTTATCATCAAAGTTTGACCTGTGAAATGTTAGACAAGTTGACAGAAACAACAGACAAGGATGGACAGTAAAGAAGAGAACACAAATACATGCACACAAACTTGGGAGGGAGGGAGAGTTAACCTCTGATATTAAGCGGTGTCTCCCTTCGATATCAGCAGCTAAGGCTCTCAATGAACGAGGCATACCAAGAACATCATCACCTTGTCCTTCCATCAGAAAAGCAGACCTTGTAAGTGATTGATTGTGTCCGTGGCTAGTGGAATCAGATGGCATGACAGTCTCCTGTAGTGAAGCAGAAGGTCCAGATGACAAGGAAGGAAAATGACCACTGAGACCTTCAGATTCAGAGTCCATAGATGGAAACAAAGACCAGGGAGCAAATTCTGTGAATCTCTGCTGATTATGTGCCGTGTGGTCAGGATGTGGGAACCACATAGGAGTGGGCAATGGATGAATGCTTGAAGGGGTAATTCTACTAGAATGAGGATTGCCAGAAGTGCTCATATTTCCGGTGGACAAATTCCATCCTGCTGAATCTTG
The DNA here is from genome assembly GCA_027478365.1 of Erythroxylum rufum. Taxonomy (NCBI): domain Eukaryota; kingdom Viridiplantae; phylum Streptophyta; class Magnoliopsida; order Malpighiales; family Erythroxylaceae; genus Erythroxylum; species Erythroxylum rufum. Next base: position 70,005,334 of record JANIHZ010000209.1, on the reverse strand, counting down.
TGCAATGTTTCTAATCTCAGAAACAGGAACCAACATGGGATGATCTACATTATTTCTATGGGTGCCTCTTAAATTTACTTCCTCTCTCAGTGCACCAATTCTCTCTCCAGGAATGGGAGAACTTGATGCAGTTCCAGATCTTAAGAAGGAAGCCCCACTCCAAGGTAAAGGATATGAGTTTCTTGATGAAACAGATGCACGCATATTATGAGATTGGCCCTGAGAAGCACCTGAGTTTGAAGCTGGCGAAGTTGATCTCAAGCCCAGAGATAAATAACTAGAAGGCCTGGTACCTCCTGTTGTTGATAAAGTGAATGGCGCAGCTTCCTGTTGATGTCCTGCACTTACTCTTCTAACTAAATGTCTGAGATGGTCTAAACTTCCGGAGTCACTTGATGAATGAAAGGCATCAGAAGATACTCCTCTCATGCCAGAACCATTTCTGTGGTTAAACTGTTCCAGATTACTAAAACTAGGAGAATTCGTTGAAGTGGTCGACAAACTTACATTGCTAGAAGTGCTATGAAGAGTAGAACCAGTATGCCAAACATCATTTTCAGTTTGTGGAAAGCAACTTGAACTTCCACCAGCATAAGAATGTGCAGAAGTACCTTCAAGAGCCTTTCTCTTGCAAGATGATCCCCAGCCTCCATGAGAAGACCCCAAACCACCATCAGTTTCCTCTGTAATAAATTCAGAATTACAAAATGAGGCACTAATATCTTCAGATGATATACCAGAAGAAGATGCCCGCTGAATTTCTTTTCCACCCAAGTGTAAACGTTCAGGGCCTGCAACAGCTGCCTCATAGTGTCCAGTGTTTCCACCATTCCCCACACCCCCTGCATTCATATTCACATTCTGTGTGGAATGGTTAGAGCTAGAACCCCGTAAAATCAAAGCGCCACTTCTAACCTGATTTCCACCAGAACCAATACTGACTCTCTCTGGAAAAGGGAGATTAGGAACATCAGCAGGTCCCGACTGTCTTTCTTCAGACCATGAGCCAACTACAGCATGAACATTTACAGAAGAAGGCCATCTTTCTTCTACTTTTATCTCATCATCAACAGCCTGATTTTCTGGATGAAAGCAAGAGCTAGATTCACTTTCATTCCAACCATTAAAGCTCTGAACACTGTGATTTATAGAATGTACACATGATGCCTCATCAGAAGAAACAGTACTACTAGCGAACCTGTTCTCTACTGGATTCAGGATGTTATTCAAAGAAGTCTGATGACTCATATCAGTGTTGTTTGAAACAAATCTTGGATCAATGTTATCTTCAGAGAAGGTTTCAATGCTACACCCTTGTCTTTGCATCAAAGTCAAATTACCCACCAAATAGAATGCCTAAGATGCTAAAAGAAACTCCAACTTTCCAACAGGAATGGTGGCTCATATTACACATCTATTAGGAACTCCCAGCATGGAATCTGCAAAAATATGAAAATAGAAATTAGATAAGCTCAGGCCTTGAAGCATTATCACACCCGTACATAAGAGCACCAAAAATTGCTCCACCATGTTACCACACTCCGTACCATCCTAAGGAAGCAAAAATTTTGTATGTCATAGTATCAAAATTTTCAGATCAAAAATTTGCAGGAGACTGGTTAATCCAACATCATCTACAACCCAAGGTTGTCCATTTCATTTCCAGGTTGAAACAGCAGGCAGAATAACTATGAACACTCTTCTTCTCACACCTCCTATACTAACCTTTCTTCCATATCCACCATGACATCGGTAGGCAATTATCACATACAATTTTTTACAATCGAAACAACAGACTACTGATCATTATGACATGTTTAATTATGCTGCCTTTGTAACAACTATGCTACAAAGAAAATCAAAACACTTTGAAATCTCTATATCATTTTTCAACATATTGTGAGTGTAAAACAATTTAACCTGACGCAGTCACAGAGCACAGGGCACTGACAGAAAATATAATGCGAATGCGAATGTTATAAAAGCACAAATGCAGACAACGAGAGGAAATGAAATTTAGTTTGATCTCTTTGTAACTAAATCATTATAGTGAGGCATTAGTAACTTAACCAACCCCAAAGATGGGTTATAAGACAGTATCAATCAATGCATTTTAAACATTGGCATGTACTGATAAATAAATCTCAACTTCTTAAACGGTATCCATAATCCATTACCACATTCAAACTTGACCAATGAATATTACATATTAGAACCAAAACTTTGTACTATACAAAAAACCCACTTCGCCTCGCGCAAATGCAAAATATACCCAGTTGAATGCACCTTCAACCCACTTCAGCATCGAAAATCAGATTTAAATATCCCCCAAAACTCTATGCCAAGAAACTAAAGAAAGAATTCATAAACAAGGACAACAATCAATAAATGCATCTTCCAAAAGAAAAAAAAAAGTACCAAGAAAACGTAATATAAGAACAATCCCAAACATGGGTCACCCAGATCCTTTTTCTTCATCCACGATTCCATAATATTTAAGCAACCAGAACACCAATTCCAAAATCCCAACAGTTGCTACCAAAAGTAATCCATTTTTAACAAGAAAAAAAAACCAAACAGATAATTATTAGTACCTGAGCGAGTCTCCGAGGATCCAAACAGAACTAAAGAATCAAACAGGTACAAAAAATACCTAGCAAAAGTAGTTTAAACCAAAGAGAATCAGAAACGTTTTTTTTTTCTCTTCTTCCTTTTTTTATTTTTTACGGTTTTTCTTCTGGCTTTGTCTCCCACTCTCTCACTCTCTAAACTTATAAAAAGATTTTCCCTTTCTCTGAAATGGGTTACTCTCTTTTTGTTTGCAGAGAGAGAGGAAAATGTCTGATCGGGAAAAGGACAAAGAACAGAGAGCTACGGTTTAGGCCATAGAGAGGAAGGGAGAGGAAAGGTTATTAGTTTTTATTTATGATTATTCTGATTGTGATTATTAATATCCATTAATATATCATGACCACTGTTAATATTGTAATCCTTTTTATTTTTCACTTATCGTAAATATTACCAAAAAAGATAACGGGTCTGGCCGTGATGGATGGTGGTGACGACGGCGGCGACGGTCCGTGGTGGCCAGGTGGTGTTGTGGGGTGTTTTGGCTTTTTTGTACACGTAGCTATCATGCAATGGCACGGGATGCATCAAAAGGTGGATCTTACTCTATTGATTATGAGTTGCAAGGACAAGAACTCGTGAAGACAAATTTGGATAAAACAAAGTCCTTTTTTTTTTCTTTTGAATAAAGAACAAAGTCCTAATTAATTACAAACAATTGGGGTTTTTTTTAATCGGGGGTGTCTCACTAAATCACCAACGAACCCATCAAAGATGCGGTCTATGTCAAATTTAAAACTCATGAACAATACAATTAAATTGGTAAGATAAGAAATTTAAAATTTAAAATTAACTAAAAATTGAACAAAATTTAAGAATTTAAAATATGGATGAAAAAATTTGTATTTTTCTACGGGAAGAATCTAAGATGCTTATTTCCATTTTTGTTTTTTATTTTTGGTTTG
>JANIHZ010000209.1:69891537-69906946 GCA_027478365.1 Erythroxylum rufum | reverse complement strand
GTGAATTCAATTACAGTCATATGTTTTTGCTCACTTATTGGTTATCCATATTATGTTGTATACAATAATTATTATTTGTGAGATAACAATTACCGAATTACCCATTTAAAGTTTGTTAAGTTGAGTTGGTTCTGTGATACATGGAAGGAATCATGTCGTATAACTTGTGACCGCCATGATCCCATCATCTTAATTCAATTAAGGACGACTTAAGCGATTCCATGTATTGTGTGCACTTAAAGTTGTTGGATCACCAAGTCGTAACATGGGCCAAGTAGGAGATTGTTAGACTATTTAATGTCCCATGTGACTTATAGATTTGAGTCCCATAAAAAGCACCCAAGATATTGGTTATTGGGTATTACAGACTGGATCTCAAATGGGTCAAAGACCCTTTTCCTCTCTCTTCAAACAATGAACCATCATAATGGTTGGTGATTGAGTATATAAGTTTTGAAAACAAAAACTTATTTAGAAAATCTCAATTATTCTAAACCATTGAAGAAACACATTAAAGAAAGAAGAAGAGAGGAAATCAACATCTTACGAAAAACAAAAACAATTATGGATACAGGTACGCAAAACTCAATCGATCCATAAATGTCTTTCAATTGTAAGACTTTAATAAGTGAATGTTATTCCAGAACAATGTATATCAGAAATTGTTTGTTTTAAAGATCAAACTACCATCAGTCCACCTCATTCTAAGAATTTGATCTCCCACTTTCTGCTTTTTCATAGTATATTGGGTGGAATTTTGTTTTCATTTTATTATGATAATTAAGCTTTTAAATTTTTTGAAATTTGAAAAATCAAATTAAAATAATATCTTCAATAATATTTTATTGATATCATTAACATAACAATGTAAAGGTTAGATTGTCATCATAGTTTTTGAAATTTTACGTATTGAAAATACAATTATGAATTGCATTTTAATTTATTTTTTAAGCATTATTTAAAACTAAATATTGTTGGGATGTCAATTGTGAATAGAAATTCCACGTTGGAAAGAGATAGAATTAGTGAGGGACATATAAGTGGAAAGGATCCATAAACCTAATGCTTTAAAGTTTTGAGTTGAAAAGTGATGTCAAGGCCTATGGGTATGTTCCCTCTCTAGGCCCATGATGAAGATCTCCCATGCAAGTGAACTCCCTAGAACCAACAAATATATCTCCCTTTTAAATTAGAATAACACTTATAATAAGCTTATCTATTTTGAATCTCTCTAAAATTTTATTAATATATGCTTTCTGAGACAACTATAATATTCATTGTGATTTGTTACGGAATATTTCAATTTCTATCATATAAGACATCTCACTCATATCTTTCATTTTGAAATTTTTAAAGAAACTTCATGATCTTGTATAATAATCCAAGATCATTAGTAGCAAACAAGATATTATTAATATATAGGATTAGAAATATAAATTTGTTCTAACTAATCTTCATATATATGCACCAATCAATGACAATTACTTTAAATACAAAAGAAATAATGATATCATTATATTTGATATATCATTATAGCCTATAGAGAGACTTGTTTAAGCCTATATATTGACTTCTTAAGTTCACACATTGATTCATATAAATTTCTTCCTCTAAATTCTCATTTAAAAAATAATGTTTTCACAACCATTTGAAGTGAGTTCTAAGTCATAATAAGTTACTGCTATAATAATTCTAAATGAATCATTTTTTTAATAAGAGAAGAGGTCTTATTATAATCAATACCACCATTTTAAGTAGATTAACCCTTAACAACAAGTCTAACTTTATATTGTTCAATATTGTTATTGGAGTCACATTGGGTCTTAAAGACCTATTTCCATCTTACTCTCTTACAACCTTTTAGCAAGTCAACAAGATCCTATGTTCAATTGTCATTTATGAATTTTAGCTCCTTTTTTAGGACACCTAACAACTTAATTTTTTGCTTTCAATAGCTTGTGAAAATGAAATTAGATTTTCATCAATTCATAAATCACTTTTTACGTCTTGTAAATAAATCACATAATCATCCAAAATATCTAATCTCTTTTGGGTGAAATAATAATTCACAAAAATTAATTGATGCTTGGTATTATATTCCCATAATTGATAATTATACATACTCTAATAAGACATGCTTATTATATTTGGATATAGTAAACATATCTAATAAAATTTACAAAAGCTGAAGGTCAATACTTTTCATTTAATACTGTCTTTTGTTAACTGAATTCCACCATTTGTTCTTCTTTGGAATTTCTCCAATTTCAATTTTTTAAAGTAGAGTTGAATCAAGGATATTTATATGTCATCTTAATTATAACCCTCAATCATAGTTATTTTAGTGTGTCTTCCCTATAGCATAACATGCTTTTGAGAATTATATATAAATCAATAATTTTTTTAACCTTAAAATTAGAGTGTAGTAACTTTTTAAATGAATTAATTAAGATGGCATAAAAGATGAGAACTTTCTTTGAAATGAGATGTTTGGATCATTTAATATTGGCTAAAATGTCAATTACCATGGATAAAATTTTTCAATGGGATTTGTTCTATCCCCTCTTTTTCTCAATTGTACCATATGTACCAGATGGTATCAATCAATACCTACTGTATCGTCCAAAAATGGTATGGTATCTACTAATTTCTTATTGTTAATTGGTACCACTTGGTACCAATCAGTACTGAAATATCATCTATTTTTTGAGGTTGAAATGCAAATTTAAAAATTTTTGGACTGAAGTATAAATTAAATAAAAAGGCCCTAAACATTTTAACCTACTTATAGCATCTAGCTGCCTCTATTATACTTCTACTTTCATCACCCACCCCCAATTACCTATTATGTCACCTCGCTTTGTCTCGCTTGCGACTCACTTGCACACTGCAGTCACCTAACTTGCCTTAAAGAAAAAGGTCCTAAATATTTTAACCTACCTATAACACCTGGCTGCCTCTATTATACTTCTACTTTCATCACCCACCCCACTTTACCTATCGCATCGCCTCGCCTTGTCTCGCCTGCTGTCACCAGCACACTGCTGTCACCTAACTCGCCTCACCTTGCTTGTGTAGTTGCCTCATAGTCCCACCTCCGTGACTATCACCTATTCAAGCCTCAACGTTGTAATTGTAAGATGCAAATAAGCCATTATGATTCATCCTTAAACAATTGAAATTTTAAAATGTGTGCAGTGTAGTGTGCTTATTGTTGATATGTATTATGTTGTGTTGTGTTGTTAAGTGTTGAGTTAATTAATAATTGAGTAGTTGTTGTGTGACAGGGTGAGTGACTTATAGTTGTGGTACACATCTTGATTTGGATTTTCACTTATATTTCTTCCTATTATTATATACATCTTGATTTTGATACGAAGTTACTAACTTTAATATATGTCTTCATTTATTTTTACAGATAAATGGAGGAAAGATCAAGTACACCTAATAATTCAGTTGCTTCAGGTATAGGAAGATTCAGTGATCCAACTTAGGCTTATACTAGATTGACTCCTAGAATGAAGAACTATACTATTTGTTTATATTATAATAAGCGTTTGAAATGTGAGGGAATCACCATATTAAAGAAGCATTTAGTTAGGATCAAAGATGATATGGAGCCTTATAAGAAAGTGAATCATAATATTAAATAACAAATGAAGACTTTGCTTGAAGAGTATCAGCATGAGAAAGATAGAAGGAAAAGATTAAACTACAAAATTAGTAGTAGATGTTTTTTTTGTTGGTGTTCAGGATGATAGTGGAGATGTTTAAGTTGGTAGTATTCCTACCTAACAAGAAGGAAATATTGCACCTGACGTTAGGAAAAAAAGAAGACAGATGTATAATTATTTTGCACCATGAACAACTTCTGAAGCTCAGCCTTTAATCTGTAATGGCTTACAATCTAGAGAAGCAGTTTATAATATGGACATGACAATAGCTAGATGTTGGTATAATTCAGGTGTAACATTTAATGCTACCCAATCTTATTATTACAACTTATAATGGATACTATTACCTCATACGGTTTAGGATACGAAACTCCTTCAATTAATAACTACAGAGGTAAACTTCCAAACAAGTCTGTTTATGAAATAAAAAGTTATTTGGATGAAAAAAGACTGACTTAAGCTACTTATGGGTGTTCAATCATGTGTGACGGATGGACAAATAAAAGACATGAGCCTATTATTAATTTTTTAATTTATTATGCAAAAGGGACAATGTTTTTGAAGTCTATAATGCATCTGGCCTTGTTAGGAATGTTGATACTCTATTTCAAATATTTTTTGAAATTGTGAATAAAGTTGGGCTAAAAAATATTATTCAGTTTATTACCGATAATGGTTTCGCTTATAAAGTTGTTAGAAGAAGATTGCAAAACAAGTATAATTCCTTTTATTGGACTCCCTGTTGTGTCCAAATAAGTTTTAAAAATACCTAGGCTATCCTACTTGCAAGTATACGAGGTAGTTGTAGAGATTACTCAAGGTCGTCTCCCACAGAGGTGAAATTGCTTCACTTAAATTAACCTTGAACAAAAGCAAAAATAAAAACAAATATAATCCTAAACATTCTATCCCGATTTGATGAGTAAAGACTTTAAAGAAAATCACAAAATATAGTGAAAAGTAAACGGAATCAACTGAAAACAAAGACGAATAGATTAATCGAAATGGAAGATTTTTTAGAAATAATTTTGCTAATTTAATCTCCTATGCATGATTAAGGGGAATTAATTGGAAAGTTGTCTTACTAAAAATAATAGTTGGGTTCTAAATTGACTCGAATAATGAACTAATCTAACTTTAGTATTCAACAAGTTATCATTCGAATTAATTATGGAAATCCAACTACTAATTACCACTTAGGTTAATATATTTCTAGTTCTTAACCTAAGCGTTCATAGTTTATCCTTCCATATTAAACTTCCTTTTTCAATCCTTCATTTGATACTAAATTGATGCAAGGTTTGGTCATGCTATTACATCCATTCAGCTTAGAAACCACAATAATTAATAAGACAATAAAACCGTAGCTCATTTATACATAGTTGATTAAAATAGCTACATTAATCCTCAAGAAAAAGATTCAACCCATCATAGCACAAATACAATTCATCATTCTCAAATACATAGATCCCATCTTATCAGTCTAAGAAAAGTATTCAAGCAACAAATCGAGTAAATAACCAGATGAACTATGAAAAGAAAATAAGTAACAGTCAGCTAAGCTATAAAAGTAATAAGTTCAGTAAATAACAAGAAACACTACAACAAATAAATAACAGAGCAAACAAACAGGGATCGGGTGAGTGAGGTACGGTGGTCTCCTGCCCCTCTTAAGCTTCCTGCATTAGCTCTCGTCTTCTGCTTCGGCTTGTTCTCACTAGATGGTCAAAGGCTTGTTTCTGCTTCCAACTCTCTGCCATGTTTCTCTCTTCTTCACCGTCTCTCTCTATTCCCTTCTCTTCTTCCCTTCTATCTCTCTATTTCCTCTCTCTCAAATGTGTCTCTGGTATGTTTAGTGAAGAATGTAGCGAATGGAATCCATCCTCCCCTCTTCGTCGCCACCCTTATCCTTCTATTTGTAGTATGCTCCTAGATCTAGGGTTTCGTGCCTTCCACCTGCTTATGCCACGTAATAAAATGACATATTAAACGAAACATTGTTGGTGTGGCTGTATGTGGGAAGTCACAGTTGTGACTTAACTTGCACAACCTTGACATGGTCGATATATGTAGTTGTGTAATAACCATTTTCATGCACATTTCTTCTTGTTTAAGTTCATGCCATCTCTAATTCTTTCATGTATAAATCTTCTTGTTTTTCATGCCACATTCACAAATTAATCCAATTAAGATTCATGCAACATCTGCACCAATTTCACTCAATTCATATCAAATTTGAATTAAATCGCAACCAATTTCAACATATGAAAACAAGTAAAATCAAACAAAATTAAACACAACACTCCCTGTGTTGTACATTACTTTGACCTAATACGGAAAAATATAGTAGATGCTAGGTATTTTCCTATTATTTATAAGACTATGTAGAAAAAAAAGATGACTAAGCTCATCTATAATCGTGTATGAGTCTTAAATTTAACAAGAAATAATTTCAATAATGGTAAGAATTTGTGTCTTCCTACTATTACAAGATTTGCAACTAATTTTTATTACTTTAATTTTCATTCTAATAAAGAAAAAGTTAAGACAAATGTTTACAAGTAATAAGCAGTTTGCATTTCAATATGCTAAGTCGAATGTTGGATTGAAGGTTTATGGAATTAGACATGAAGATAATGAATTTTGGTCTCAATGTCAATTTGTCATTCGATATTGTGAGTCTTTAATAAGGGTACTTCATCTGATTAATAGTGATGAGAAGGTAATAATGAGTTATTTTTATAATGTCATAGAGAGGGTGAAGGAAACAATCAAGATCAATATGAAAAATAAGTCTTCTTTGTAGGCACCTTATCTTGTAGTGAGAGATAAAAAAAGCAACTTTACTCTCCGTTGTTTGCAGTTGGGGCATTTTTAGTCCTAGTGTCTAATTTGGATCAAGTTTTATAAAGAAGGCTAAAGTTAACAAAAAATTGCTAGTAATTATTATAACAATTATTGCCCATGAGATGGTGAAAGATCTCAGAAGCTCATAAATGAAGATTTATAAGAATGCTTCTGATGATTTTGGGATGCTAATTGCTATTCGTCAAAGACACAAACTTAATCTAGGTATATATATATATTTACTTTATTACTTGTTGATAATTAATTATCAATTTATTTTATTTACAATGTTACTTTTGTTATCTTACAATTGCTTAGTTGAACTAATTTGAAATTAGTGTTTCAAAATTGCAAATATTTTCAATTCAAATTCTAAGTCAATATGTGAGTGCAACGGGATATGAATAGAATTGGAATGCATTTGAATTCATCAATTTAAAGAAAAGAATTAGATTAAAGCATAAAAGATTGAACGAGTTAGGCTTTGATCGATACAATTTAAAGCTTCTAGAAAAAGGATGTTATTATTGTTATTAAGTTAGATATAATTTCTTAATAATTTAATTTTATTATTTACTAGGACACTTAATAGATCAAGTAGTTCTGTAGATTCAATTTTCCTTGATCATATCTATCTTTTGATGGATTGGATTTTTTTAGGAACCAGGTTAGATAGATGAGAGTGACTTGGTAGATAATATTGGATAAGAAAATATTAACGTGTCATTTGGTGTGTTGAGCCCTGATCTTGAAGCCCAAGAAGTTATACCTCGTTCCCGGAGCCTTACTATCCGGACTCAAAAAGCGTGAGCGGGTTTCCTTGTAGGGTTATTTCAACGAACCTTCACTTACTTTGAATCAATCTTTTTGAATTTAACACCAAAAGCTATCAATTTTTGTGGAAAGGTAAAAAAACGTGTTAGGAATCCAATGCTTCAAGAATCACTTAATTTGGAGGTCGGACATAGAAGTTATGGCCAAAAAAATCCAGCTTATTTACGTCCTTACTCATATTGTACATGCCCTGGCACAGTTTCCATAACTTTTGCTACAGATGTCGGATTGAAGAACTCGAAGGGAGATTCTACCTCTAAAATGGTCAAAATCGCGATTTACTGTAGCTGTCCTATGAATGTCCGTTTAACGGATATCCATGTCCGTTTAATGGAAATAGATTGGCTTTGGAGCCATTTTTCACCCGAGAAGGTCCGTTAAATAGACCTAATATCCGTCTAACGGACATTGGAGGTTCCCAAACCCCTCTAAAGCCTCTGCAATGCTTCCAACATCCATTCTAACACTGTAATCACTCATAATCTTCCCAAATTCATCCCTTCTAGTGTAATAACACTCATCAAACATTCAATTACCAATTTGAATGCATTAAACTCCTAAATCTCAACTTAAATAACTCATAGCATACACAAACTCTTATCATTCACCATAGCTATCATGTTCATACCTTCTATGCAGCATCATCATTTACCATGCTCATATCTCTCAACTTTGATACCCCAATTTTACATACTTTATACCGTTGGAAAGCTAAGAGGATTAACTACAATGTTCAAGAACACTACTTTGTCTAATATAGCCTAAATTAACCCAGTTTTTTCCCTGAAGTCAGTACACAATTTTTACGCCTATGAAAACTTGAAATATGAATTGTACACTACAAGATAAAATAAGCACATACACAATTCAATACATCATCACATTAAACACATTTGATAAATCAAGCATAATACACAATTCACATCATAACTTAACATGTCAAAATGTAAATGCACAACCAAATGGCTCGAGGGTTCCGTGGAATAAAACGGAGAAACCAAAGCTTACACCGTCAACAAAACGAGTCCATTTTTCGGATCTCGTGGACCACAAGTGAGCTGCCGGGAGAAGGCTTTAAGTCGACGTGCATGTGACTACAAAACAGTTCCTCTCTCGCCCAAACACAATCAAATCTCATGCTCAATTCAATCATTTAGAATCTCATATTCTCATGCTTTTTTTTCTTTATACAAAATGCCATGACACAATTCAATGGCATAACATAATCATACACATAATTCAATTTTTATCATAATGTCATACATCATAATGCAATTTCAACATCACAACATTTCAAGCAAGTCATTTTAACACTCAATACCCACACAAGGCATTTTGCCCATTACACAATAACTATAAATAAATTACCCACCTTATAATTCTTGAAAATCCAAACTCAATTTGTGCCCTTCCTCTTGCTCTTGGGTTGGTTGTTCTTGATTTCCTAACACAAAACCCCTTTCTCTCTCTAAAACTTCTGCTCTTGGGTTGGTTGTTCTTGATTTCCTAACACAAAACCCCTTTCTCTCTCTAAAACTTCTTCATTCACAACTCAACAACTCATTCCTTTCTACTAAAGCAAGAAGAAGATGATGAACTTACCTTAAAAAGCTTGACTCTTCTTCCTTAGCTTTTTCGATTTTTCCTCCTTCTTCCTTAGCTTTTTCGATTTTTCTTCTCCTTCTCTTCTCTCTCTAACATTTTCTCTCTTTTTTTCTCCTCTTTGGTTGCTAACGACACTCGCCCTTCTCTTCATTAATTCAAGCCCTTTTGTTTAGTCATTCTCCCCATTTTGCCCTTCATTAAACTTGGCTTTCCAAAACTACCCCTCTTTCATTTAACACAAGCCTACTAACTACTTAAGCTAACTTAATTTCTAACACTTCATTCTAATTTCAAATTCTAATCCTTCCCTCAAAATCTAATTAGTGACCCAATTCAAAAAGAAATAATTAAACCAACAAATAAACATAAATAAATAATTAAACAATTAATAAAGAATTTAGAAAAAATCAAGATCCAACAGAAAACTTACATGTCTCTTGAACCATCGAGGAAAGTGTCTTCTAACTTCTTTATTTATATCATCCTGTGTTTTCTCTGGCATTATCTCGCGTAACAATTATGTATAATCTAAATAAATTATTATATATTTCAGTTATGAACAATACAAAATTTGAAAACCGAAATAATCATTTTCAACTTACTGCACGAAAGGTTGAACCTCTTGACAGTTCAATAAAATGTAATCATGGGCAACCTCAATTTTTTCCTTTGTTAACATTCTTCTTGTTCAATGTCCATATCTTCGTCCAGGATATGAGAAAATGGATAAGTTACCATCAGCATCACTCGTTGCTCCCCCATCGTCATTACGAGGAACTTTTCTTTCTCTTGTGTGAACATGCAGCTCAAAATAATGTGAACAAAATGAACTAGCTTCCTCCACTAAATAAACATTACATATCGATCCTTCAACTCTAGCCTTACTTTTGACATTTTTCTTTAAGTGATGCAAATACCTATATTACAGAATATGGTTATTACAATTTAGTAGTTAAAACATGTTATTACTTCAATTACAATAATTTGAATTTGAATTACCACTCAAACAGATACATCCATCGATATTGAACTGGATCGGCTAGTTTTGCTTCGTATGCTAAATTCACAGGTAGTGCTCCATACAGTTAAAGAAGTTTGGAGGAAAAATGTTGGATCCCGTTTCCGGAACCCAACCTTCGGAAATATAAAGCACGTGTACAGAATTTCTCGAAATACAAACGTGAGCGAAAACCAACGAAATCAAAATGCTTAAGGTCAAAACTTTTAATTCCGACATCCGAAAACGAATACTTTAGAAAAACGTTAGAAAACTATAAAGACAAGTTACATCTTCCGAGAAGACGACTTGGTCTAAACCAATCCAAATCGGTATAGTTTTTTTTTTTCAACACCATTCAAAGCAATTCAAAAATTCAAATGGTATTCATAGATCCCTCACCTCAATTCATTTGATTCTTCATATTCAATCATGTCTCATCATTTAAAACAAAATCCTATCTTTCTTCTTTTTTTCTTTTTCATAAAACTCTCCCACACATATATATATATATACCAACAATTCATATACAAATTTTATCAACTTAAACGGAAAACTTCTTCCGATACATTACCCTTGAACTCAACTCATTTTATCCATATACAATTCATATGCCATATCCATACACAAATTCACATTTCATCAACATCAAAGGTAAATGTTTACAAACTTTAATAGCGATTCCAAGCCACATTACCTCACCAATACCGAAATCCAAAATACAAAAGATACCAAACCCTAAATTTCTCAACAAATATCTAAGGTCTTAATCTTACAACCAACTAACTTAAAATACAACATATGCAAAAACAAACGGATGTCTTGACTTTCTTCCACCCGATCTCTTTCTCATCACCTGGGGATGAGAATGAAAGGGAGGGGTGAGCTTTAAGCTTGTGGATAACATACTTATAACCGAGAAACAAGCAAAAATCATTGAAATATTTATTCCCATTGTAACATTCACATTGAAAGCCATGCAACATAAGTTTCCCAAAACTCAAAACTTATTTAGCACTTCATACATCAAACATAACAAATGCATCAAAAAGATCATAAATCATAAACACATAAACACATCGGAAATGGTTCGGGTGGATCCAAACAGAACGTACTACACATTTTCGCGTAGCGATCATGTGTAGCCGTGAACTTATAGGAGTTCGTGAGAAAACTCCATGCCACTAGTGGGCAGGCGGGAAAAACCTATAGACAAGTGCACTTGACTTACTTAAGGGACCACCACAAACCCATATAAGCATACATTTCACATTCTTCACACATATTGGCCAAAATGACACTTTTTCGAAAGTCAATTTTATAACCATAGCATTCTTTCCAAATTCACTTTCACATTCTTTTTCAATCATCAACACAATATGTAAACATTCCCACAATTTATTCACAAGAAAAAAACACATGGAATATTCTCAAATCATCCTAAAGAATAATAAATGCACAATTTCAAAATTGTTGGAAAGCATTATATTTTATTTATTGAAAGAAACTTTGTTAGCTCATTTACTCAATTATAAAGATGTCACCTACCTTAAAATCCCTTGCTTTAAACTTGGTCAAGATGCCTTTCCTCTAGCTCCTCTTGCCTCTCTTGAATTTCTTCACAATCACAAAAACCCCAAATCAAAAGATATCTTAAAATTGGAAAACCTAAGGAAACAAAAGTATGAAATTATCCTAGAACACTCATTCCCATGCTTTTCCTAAGCCATTTCAACCAAAACCCCTTCAAAATTTCAAAAGATTTGCAACAACTTACCTTGAAAACTCCTCCCACAATTTTTGCTTCTTGGCTCAAATGGAAGATTAAATCTTCCTCTTTCTTTTTCCTTCTTGAAAAACTCTAAAAATCCCTCTTCTAAAGCAAAGAAAGATGAAACCCTAAGTTTGTTCTTCTTCTTCTCTTCTTTCTTCTCTCCATCGAATACTCTCACCTCTTCTTTTCTTCTAATTTTCGTTCCCTTCTTTTCCTAACACAAACAAATCTTCTTTTGTTCTTTTAATGAAGCCAAAAGACCAAACTACCCCTCCTTGTAAGCCTTATACCATTTAACCTTAAGTGATCTTCCCACTTTGCCCTTATATAATCTTATCCCTTCAATTTAACTAACAACATACTATACTCTAACTTAATCTTAATTTCTCCATTTAATACTTCTAATTTCCATCAATCTAAGCAATAAATTCTCCAATCATTTACATGCTAATTAAACTCTAACCAAAAGTAATTAATCAATCAAAACCTCAAAAATGACTTGAATGCTTATTCAATAAGAAAAGAATTCGAGTGCCAACATGTTCCCTATATGTTGGGTTGCAGTTGAGGGAGAAAACTACCAATCACAGAATTAGTTTTTGAGCATTCTTATTGAAGATCTTTGCATAAGTGGAAATTTATGGACTTCGTAAGCGATCAGTAGAAGGTAAAATTTAAATATCCATATATGTTATGTTCATTTATTTATGTGATCAATACTTAATTAATTTACGTAACTATTTGTTTTACAGGGTTTAGTAGAAGCATTAAAGAACTTGTTTCCAGAAGCTGAATATAGAAAGTGTGCTCATGATGTGTATGCAAATTGATCTAGTGTTCATAAAGAGCAAACGTATAGGACTTTATTTTGGAAAGCGGTGAATTGTACAATTTAAGTTGATTTCGAAGAGGTAATGGAGGAGTTGAAGAGTTTGTCAATGAAGGCTTATGAGGATTTTAAAAGTAGGAATTCAGAGACATCTGTGAAGGCCTTTGTGAGCACAAAACTGAAGTGTGAAATAGTACAAAACAATATTTCAGAGACGTTTATTGGATTCATTTATGAAGCTCGTATCAAAAGCTTGATCAGTATGTTAGAAGACATTCAAGTTTCTTTAATGGCTTCAAGATATGAAAAGAGGGATATAATGATGAAGTGCATAGATGAGATTGTCCTAGAGTGAGGAAGAAAATAGAGGTAGCATAATGGGATGCAAGACATTGTATGCTCAGGACAAATGGAAATTTGAAATTTGAAGTCAGTATTTTTGCGGATGAGTACATCGTTGACTTGCAAGCACGAACTTGTCAATATAGACTATAGGATTTAACCAGGATTCCATGTAAACATGCTATGGATTGTATATCTTATCAGAGGGAGGCTATCGATGCTTATGTAAATCAATGTTATAAGTGTGATTCTTATTTGAGGACTTACCAGTTTGCTATGGAACCTATTAGTGGTCTTAAGTTTTGGCCAAAGACTGAAAATCTTCAACCAATATTACCTCCATTGATTAAGAAGATGCCTGGAAGATCGAAAAAGGCAAGAAAAGGGATCAAACTGAAGAACCTCCCAATCCCAACAAATTGACCAAGGTTGGAGTAGTTATGAGATGTCATCATTGCCATGAAATTAGCCACAATATAAGATGATGTAAAAATAAGAATCAACCTCTAAGCCAACCTAAAATTGTTAAGGTAGATATTTTAGTTGTGTAGCAAATGTATTGTTATTCATCAAGTACTATTAACTTTATGTTTATCTTCAATATGTATAATGCAGAGAAAAAGAGGAAGGCCTCTAAAATCAGTATCTACTGAACCCCCTTCATCTAGTATTTGTAGCGGTCAAGTAGGTAGACCAACACAATTAGTATCTACAAGATCAAATACTGCATCTTCTATATTACAAAGAGAGATGAGAATGGTTAGTTAACTTTAAGTATAAAATTTAAGTTGTTTTCTAACTTACATAACATTATAATTCTTTTTGTTTTTATAGGCACATAGAGAATATGGAGTAACATCTGGGGAAGTTTCTGGGAATACCTACTTTACAGTAAGTTATTTAAATTCATATTTATACAACTTATATGTAATTCTAAGGGAGATGATAATATTTACATAATTGGTTGCTTATACTTCATAGATGGGTGAGGTTCAATGTCAAGTGTTACAACCTCCCAATATTAACACAACAGCAGCATAAGCATCCCAAAGTACACCTGCTAATATAACTCAACCTAGGAGAAGGATCAAACTAATGACTAAAGGATTTGCTATTAGGAAATCTTCATAGTTGGTGAGTATTGCTTCATTACCTAACTCAATGTTATCTCTTTCCAATCTTGACTTAAAGTTGGATTAAGTTGAATGTCGACTACACCTTAGAGACTTTCACTACCAATTTTGGTGTGAGAAATATGAAAATGTGTAACAATTAAAAAGAGCAGAAGGAAGATTGCCTACTAAATTTCAATCATATATGTACATGTACTGATCCTGAATAATTAGACAAATGGCATAATCAAAACAAGGTTTGATGGCTTTTGCGATAAATCCAAACTATATATATATACTTATAAACAATAATGCAGGAAGATTTAATTATTCATTGTTTTTGTTGTTGATGATACATTGCTCTTGATTTCTAAAAGAGTTTTGCGTTAGTCATGGCTGATTTAATGCATTTACTGGTTTTTTTGGCCCTCAATGGCTATGAAAGTAAGTTGCTGAATGATTATGGTCTAGTTTTTGCATGACATTTGGAAGAAAAGTTTTTCTTGCTCTTTTTTTAGTAATTCAGTAAATTTATAAATAAAAAATGGTATGTATAATCAAAAGATTCGCAAGAATGCGATCTCTAGTCTATGCAAAGAAGACCTAACATATTAGCATGAGGGACCCTATAATTGGTCCCCATGCCTACACAACCAAGCAGCATCCTAAGCTTTATCAGAACACTAGATGGCCATATCAAGGAGTACCTTACCAAAATACAATAATTCCCAGCAGTAGGTATTACAACCAAAACTATTTAAGATTTACATCAACACTTTCCAAATAGTTACACATTAGGAACACATTGTTTACCTGTTTGCAAAGAATTACTGCAGTGAAGGAGGGATAGTTCAGCTCAATTCGCATCCATCTATCCTTGAATCACTGATCTAGTCCTTGTAGCTTTGAATATACCCATCAGGGTTTGAGTTTCCTACAGTTAGGTTGCACAAGGAGTGAATTGTAGTGACACCATGCTCTTCAATACTTGTAGGGGCTAGCATCCTCTCTTGCCTTAAGTTAGAATTGGTGTACCCTCCTACCAAGCTTCCATGGCTTTACAACTTCTATGCTTGTCATTTGATTATCTACCCATCTTTCAGTAGGCTATTGGGATCACCATTGAAGTTGATTTTCGATGAGGGAGTGTGCTTATGAGTGACCAACTCAATGCTCTTTTCATTTGTATGTTTTTGGTGAACCAGGTGATAGTTCCTTTGTGTTTGTGTGTGTGTGATCTTGATGCTCTTTTAAGTTGAATCCTACTTTTAAATTTCTGTTAGTTATTGATTATGTAATGATGGTGTAAGTGATCAAGCACTACAGAAGTCCCTGGATTAAGCCTTTAGAGTTGGAACTAATTGCACACCAATCTATTTGAGAAAGTTGGAAGAC
>JANIHZ010000209.1:69861606-69872864 GCA_027478365.1 Erythroxylum rufum | reverse complement strand
TCTAATTAATGACCCAATTCTAAAAATAAATAATTAAACCAACAAACAAACATAAATAAATAATTAAACAAATAAGTAATTTAGGAAAAAAAATCAGGATCCAATATGGTGAATTGAATTTGAATGATAATGACGATGATGATGATGGTGCTCTGCTCAATGATGAGGATTTTGTACCAAATGAAAACTGAGGTTAACGCGATTAGAGCAGGTATTTAATTGAATGAAGTTCTCAATTTTTATTTCTCCTCTTTTTTTAATTTCAATTATATTTGATTTATATGTTAAATTTTGTATATACAATATAAATATAATTGTAAATGTTTTTGTTTCAAGTTTCACTTCTAGTTAATTGTTTCCTCGACACGAACTCTTATTATAAATTGTAATATTTATAAAGTAATGAATATTTGTTTTTCTTTTTATTTAATATTTTGGTGTAATTATAATAGTACAGTATTCATAACTTTACTTTTTGATCTATGATGGTTATCAAATGATTTTATTTATCTAACATAGAAAATTTTCACATCAATATTTAATATTTTTAATCAATTTTCTTTTTTAAATATTACTTAATGTTGTACAACGTTTAATTTTCAAAAGTAAAATTTCTTTTTTCTATTATAATATCGTCTTTTTAATAAAATTCTAAAATTTTAGTTAATTTTTTTTAATAAATAGCAATAAATCCTTTACCTTAAAAATAAGCTGGAGAAATCTCCTCCTTTCTTTTTTCAAATGTGTTTATTTATTATTCAGAAAAAGAATCAACTATATGGGAAATACTTAAAAAGTTATGTTAAAGGAAATGAGATAAATAAAAGGATTTTACAGAAAAATGATTAAATTTTAATTTGCCCTCATAGTCGGTGATGCCTTTGGAAGCCTAAGAATGAGGTCCAATCCCAGTGTTCCACGTCATTCCAAACCGACCTCCAAACCTCACCTCCTCCTTATTATCATCGAAACCCGTCGACCCGCAACCGTCAGTAAAACGACAGGCTTCAGAACCTGATACACACACCACATACGCAAAAAGCAAAACAGGCGCTAATAAAACCAAATTACAAGCATATCTCTACTCATTTCTTCGATCTATTTTGCTCTTCTCCGATGGAAATCGCCTCCGCGGCGGCTTCGCCCAACCGCCACGTAGAGAACAATAATGGGATGAATTCGCCGTCTTCGCTTTCTCTTTCGAGTTCTGCTTTGACTTCGATTGAGAAGGAGGAGAGTAACGGGGCGTCGGTTTCGTCGGCGGCGAGGTACGAAGACGATGAGGAGGAGGAGGATGTGTGCAGGATCTGCCGGAACCCTGGAGACGTCGAGAATCCGTTGAGGTATCCATGTGCTTGTAGCGGTAGTATCAAGTTTGTTCACCAAGATTGCCTCCTCCAGTGGCTTAATCACAGCAATGCTCGTCAGTGCGAGGTCTTGATTTATGTTCACATTACATACTCTCTTTAGAATATTTTTTTATTTAATGTTTTGAAGAGTTTCAAGTTCCGTCCTTTTATTCTATTTGCTCTCTGTTATTCTGTATGGCATATTAGATGTTGTTTTGATGTTCTTGTGTCAAAGCACGTGAATTGGTGGAATCACTAAGGAGCTGTTTCTTTTTTTGTCTTCCCCTTTTGGTAGTTATGCTGATTGTTGAGAGTTTGTTGGAAGATGTCTAGTGTTGTCTAGTGTAATTTTGATTCATGAACGCCAATTCAAAATTAAGATTTGCAGCTGGCAACGATAAACATGCTGTACATGTGCAGCTCGCTGGAAATTTGAGTATAAGTTTCATAGTTTAGGGACGAAAGTTTGAAGGAGTCAACTTGCCATGAATTTATCCATTTCACTCGATAAAACTCAATAGAAAAAGTTAACCTTTTAATGTCTTGCGCTCAAGAGAACTTCTGAAATGCTGCAAAATCATAGTTTTCTGTTGCAAGTGTGGGTAAAGGGAATTCTTTCGTGCTATTTAGACTATTTTGCACTTAAGTCATGTACCATTGGTTCGTTAATATCTTCACTGGGCCTTATGTAAAATGCATAATGTGGGTAAAGGGAATTCTTTCATGCTATGAAGACTATTTTGCATTTCTGTCATGCACCATTGATTCATTAATATATCTTCACTGGGTCGCATTATATATTGTGTTGTTTGTCTGTCAAACTTCTGGGCGCCTGGATTGATGTACCTTCAGTGCTTTACAGGTCTGCAAACATGCTTTCTCTTTTTCTCCTGTTTATGCTGAGAATGCTCCTGCAAGGCTTCCTTTTCAGGAGTTTGTAGTTGGGATGGCAATGAAGGCCTGCCATGTTCTGCAATTCTTTCTGCGCCTTAGCTTTGTCCTTTCGGTTTGGCTCCTTATCATACCATTTATAACATTTTGGATATGGCGTTTGGCTTTTGTGAGGAGCTTTGGTGAGGCTCAGAGATTATTTTTAAGTCACATCTCCACTACAGTTATCCTCACTGATTGCTTGCACGGCTTTCTACTGTCTGCAAGCATTGTTTTTATATTTCTTGGGGCAACTTCTCTTAGAGATTATTTTAGACACTTAAGGGAGCTTGGAGGACAGGATGCCGACAGAGAAGATGAAGGTGATAGAAATGGGGCTCGTGCTGCAAGACAACTGCCAGGACAAGGCAATAGGAATTTCGCTGGTGAAGTGAATGCTGAAGATGCTGCTGGAGCACAAGGGATTGCTGGAGCTGGTCAAGTCATTAGAAGGAATGCAGAAAATGTTGCTGCCCGGTGGGAGATGCAGGCAGCTCGTCTTGAAGCTCATGTTGAACAGATGTTTGATGGCTTAGATGATGCTGATGGCGCAGAGGATGTTCCTTTTGATGAGCTTGTTGGCATGCAGGGTCCTGTTTTCCATTTGGTTGAAAATGCATTTACTGTAATTATAAGCTGCTCTTTGTTTTCTCTTTTTCGTTACTTCTTTATTTAATTGTGAATATGTTTTTCCCTTGCGTGTCCAAAATGGTTGTGGATATTGATACCCATGAACTTTAAGAAATCATAAAATATTTTGGAAAACAATTTATGATTACAGATCTAATTAAATTTATACTTTTATTTTATTTATTGGGAGTTCTTTTCAGCTGTTGTTTTCTTGCTTTGCAGGTTTTGGCAAGCAACATGATATTTCTTGTTGTTGTGATCTTTGTGCCATTTTCACTTGGACGGATTATACTCTACTATATATCTTGGCTTCTCTCTTCTGCAAGTGGTCCATTGCTGTCAACTGTTATGCCAATTACAGATACTGCACTTTCCTTGGCAAATATCACATTAAAGAATGCCCTAACTGCTGTCACGAATTTGACATCTGAAGGACAGGATGTTGGACTACTTAACCAAGTTGCAAATGTTTTGAAGGTGAATGTGAGCGGAATGAATGAGGTCTCAAATAACATAAGCTCTACACCTCCTACAGACCTCTTGAATGGGGCAAGTGTTGGCACATCACGGCTTTCTGATGTAGGAACTCTTGCTATTGGATACATGTTTGTATTCTCCTTAGTCTTTTTCTACCTTGGAATTGTTGCTTTGATTCGGTACACTAGAGGTGAACCTTTGACTGTGGGAAGGTTTTATGGTATTGCTTCTATAGCAGAGACAATTCCCTCTTTGTTGAGGCAGTTCTTGGCAGCAATGAGACATTTGATGACTATGATTAAGGTTGCCTTCCTTCTGGTTATTGAACTTGGGGTATTTCCTTTAATGTGTGGATGGTGGCTAGATGTTTGTACTATAAGGATGTTCGGGAAGACTATGGCTCAAAGAGTTCAATTCTTCTCAATTTCTCCCTTAGCCAGTTCACTGGTTCACTGGGTTGTTGGAATTGTTTATATGCTACAAATAAGTATCTTTGTCAGCCTACTTCGTGGGGTACTGATCTTTGTGACCTTGCTGCAATGGTTTGTACACTCCAAATTTTGTTTGGACTAGGTTTACAGTCTCTCTCTGCTGCTTGCAGGTCCTTCGCAATGGAGTGCTGTATTTTCTTCGAGATCCAGCTGATCCAAACTACAATCCATTCCGTGATTTAATTGATGATCCTGTGCATAAACATGCCCGCAGAGTTCTTCTATCTGTTGCAGTTTATGGAAGCTTAATTGTGATGCTGGTATTCTTACCTGTCAAACTCGCCATGTGGATGGCACCTTCGATTTTCCCACTGGACATTTCGTAAGCTTGGTTTTGTTCCCTATTTTCCATGCGTGGCTCTAATCTTAGTGAGATGCTTTATTGTAGTTTTCTAACATATGACATTTTATTCAGGGTATCTGATCCATTTACAGAGATTCCAGCTGACATACTTCTTTTTCAAATCTGCATACCATTTGCCATTGAGCATTTCAAGCTGCGGATTACAATCAAGTCCCTTCTTCGCTACTGGTTTACAGCAGTTGGCTGGGTACTTGGTTTAACTGATTTCTTACTGCCTAGACCTGAGGACAATGGTGGCCCGGACAACATCAATGGTGAGCCAGGAAGGCAGGACAGGGTGCAAGCTGTGCAACTAGGTGGGCAAGATAGAGCACTAGAAGGACCTGCTGCCGCTGATGATCCTAACAGGGACATTCTCGTAGCTGAAGATTCCAATGCCGCAGAGGCGTATGATAGTAATGAACAATCCGATTCTGAGTATGTTTCTAAATATAAAAATTCCACTGTTTAAGTTGTGTCAAAGTGTGCAAATCTGTTCTGCTGTTGTTTAATTTGATTGCCATTTACTATAGTTAAAATTTTGTCTTTCAGCAGGTACACCTTTGTTCTTCGCATTGTTCTCTTGCTGATAATAGCTTGGATGACTCTTCTTATATTCAACTCCGCCTTGGTAGTTGTACCTATATCTATTGGGCGTGCCCTTTTCAATGCCATTCCTCTTCTCCCAATAACTCATGGCATTAAGTGCAATGGTAATACTGTTTACATAATTTGTAAAGATGTCCTCGTATTTTTGGGTGAGATTGTTGATTGTTTTTCCTTTTCTGTTAGATATATATGCTTTTATAATTGGAAGCTATGTCATCTGGACCACTTTAGCTGGAGCTAGATATTTTATTGGACATATCCGAACAAAGAGGGCAGCAGTGCTGTTTGGTCAAATCTGGAAGTGGTGTGCAATTGTTCTAAAGAGCTCTGCACTATTGTCTATATGGGTATGAGTGCCTAAGTCTTTCTTTCCTTTCTTTAGGTCTCTATTGATTAAACCAAGTGCTCTGTTTCTGCACCTAACACCTTGTCACAATTTTACAAATTGTTATCTCTTTCCAGATTTTTGTCATTCCATTATTGATTGGGCTGCTTTTTGAGCTCCTGGTGATTGTGCCAATGCGGGTGCCTGTGGATGAAAGCCCAGTTTTTCTCCTGTATCAGGACTGGGCTATGGGACTTATCTTTCTGAAGATCTGGACTAGACTGGTGAGTTCTCAAATAATTTGCATCTCGGTCTGCATGAGAAAGTAATGCTGTTCGCAAAAGAAATGATTTTCTTTTTTGATCCTACATTTGTGATCAACAGGTTATGTTGGATCATATGATGCCATTGGTCGATGAGAGTTGGAGAATAAAGTTTGAGAGGGTGAGAGAGGATGGTTTCTCAAGGCTGCAAGGTCTGTGGGTGCTTCGGGAGATTGTGTTCCCGATTATAATGAAACTTTTGACAGCACTGTGTGTGCCTTATGTCTTAGCAAAAGGAGTCTTTCCAGTTTTCGGGTATCCAGTGGTCGTGAATTCAGCAGTGTACCGATTATCGTGGCTTGGATGCCTTTGCTTCAGCGTGATGTGCTTCTGTGCCAAAAAATTCCATGTTTGGTTCACAAATCTTCACAACTCAATTCGTGATGACCGCTATCTCGTCGGTCGCAGGCTCCACAACTTTGGAGAAGATGGTGTAGAGAAACAAAATGAGGCTGGGACATCCTCTGATGCACAAAGTTCAGATTTATGGGGTCGACATGACAGGGAAGCGGATATTGGTTTAAGATTGAGGCGTGCCAACCGTCAGGAGGCTTAGTTAATGATGCATGTGTTTAGGTAGGTTAGGAGGCTGTAATCTTCATTCAGGCCCTTTGCCAACTGCCAAGTAACGGATGCATGGGTCTATAGATTGTGCGGTTCTGGTGTTTCCTTAAAATGTTTCGCTAGTTCTTGTGCATATGTTATATATCAGCATGGACAATAGAAAATTAAGAAATTAAGCATTATTTTATATCAAATTACTTAAGCATTTTTCAAGCTAACATATCTTTATGCTGCATCATCTCTCTACATGTTCTGTCCTACCGGATTTGTGTACTATTCCATTAGTGGATAGAATTGAGTTGATAATTTTGGGTATACTGTACTTTCCAGGAAAAATATTACTCTACAAGTTATGTTCTTGCAAATTTAATAAAATCCTTTATTCAAGAACACATCCATGGAAATTGGAGTTCTAAAGGATCCTTTTCTCTTTTTAAGCAACGTGTTGTGAAAAAATGAACGATCATATTGACCCCTTTGGTAGGTTATCTAGATTCAGAATCCGAAACACAACTTAAACTCTCCTAGTTGGAAATCAATATTTCAAATCCACTTAAACACGATTAATCTCCACTCAAGAAAAACCAAAGCAGTAAGGTTAATCTCCAAACTTGAGGAAACAATCACAATCAATCAAAACCAAGTTACCAAGTGAAATCAATCTAACAAAGTATTGAAGCCGCATCCAAAATGGTTTCAAATCTTGTTAAATATTGAAAGCTCACAAGCAACCTAGGGAACAAGGTTGTCATTCAATGATAATGAAGCCAACTGATCAGCCGTGCCACCAGCTGCCTGCTGCTGCTGCACGCTCCTCAGAACCTCCATTGCTTCCGCAACCTTCGATTTGAGAGCTTCTGGTGACTCAAGTAAGTGCAAAACCTCAGTCTGGTCCATCTCTAAAAGCATGCCAGTTACCTTAGCTGCTGAATCACGTTCCAGCTGTTCTACAAGGGGATAAAGATTCTCACCCAGCATCTACAAAAAGTAACGTACATGGGCAGACTAATCAGACACAGATAAACATCACAAATGTAACTCACTCAGATAGCCAAACCTAAATTCTTATAAATTAATCACTTGCCATCATCTCTTTCCAGGAAATCAATTAAGAAAGCTGCAGAAGTAATAAGGTCAAACCCTACCGTTCTCTGCTGATCTGGAGTAGCATTTGCAAGAGCAGAAGCCAAAGCTCCTATTGGAACTGGTTGAGACAGTGCTGCATCACGCATTGGCATACCACCCATATCGTAAGGAACAGAAAGCATTCCACCAGCACCAGTCATTGGTACATCAGGTAAGCCTCGACCAGGAGGATAGCGATATACACGCCCTCTTGGAAGCATCTGACATTAGAGAGGGCAATTATTAACCCCACTATTTAAATACAACAAACAATATACAGATGCCATCTGAAAATTCCAACCTGTTGTTGCATTATTGGGACTGGCTGCTGAGATTGTTGAGCAGTTCCTGCTCGCCGGCCACCAGGTCGTTGCCCCTGCTGACCTTGCTGAACCATTGGCACAAAGAAATTTGGCATAGGAGCAGCACCAGGCCGCATACCAGGTATAAGCTGCTGTTGATACCCAAATCCAGGCTGAAAAAAGTTAATTTGACAAATATTTCAGCACTTCAATCACAAGTTTGTACAGAGACAATGTGATCATATGAAATAATCATAAAAGCTACTTGAAGAACATATATCAAAAGAATTACCAACAGAAATTCACCTGAGGCATTATGGCAGGTGGGGCTTGCCCATAGAATATTTGCTGTCCTAAACCTGGACCGCCAGGGGGATACATTGGCATACGAGGTGCTACTGAAGGTCCCATTGCAACTGGCCGCATTTGAGAAAATTGTGCCTGTAGAAGAGAAGATACGTACAACACTTGTTAATATGAGCAATACCATAGAATATAATAAGGTGTCACTGCTACGCAGAAAGAGATCCACATAGAGAGGAAGGCGGAGGAGGTAGGGAGCAAGTTGCATCTCTGTGATCTAGAGTATGGGATACAAGTACTCATTGCAAACTACGAGTAATATGAAATAACTATATACATAAATTCCTTCAATAGTTCATAAACTACTGGAATGGAGGTACCTGCAACCTAGCCCTTCTGTCTTCCTTTCGTTGTGCAGGTGCAACATACAGTGGCTTGCTAACAATCATTTTACCATTCATCTCAAGAAGCTATCAAGACAATAACAGGTATAAACTTACAGAACTATCAAAACAGTATGTGCATACTTGGAAAGCACAACTTACAGCTCTAGATGCTTCTTCCGGGGTTGAGAACGCAACAAACCCAGAACCTCTACTCATCCCATTCGGATCTCGCATCACCTAATCAGTAGGAAAACATATTTATTAGGCCTCATGCACTATAATTTCCAAGGCTGATCACACAGGTAAATACTATTCAAAAATTAATGCCAAGTACCTTACAGGATGTGATTGTACCAAAAGGAGAAAACAGCTCCTTAAGCTTATCATCACCTATGCTATCATCTAAATTTTTAATGTACAAGTTTGCCCCTTGAAATTTGTCAGCTGCCTCCTTCATACTCTGCTCAAATCTAACTTTTAGTTCAAATTCCCTTTCAGATTTCTTCTGGGCTTTCCCCACATACCACTCTTTATCTTCAAATTTCTTTCCATTAAGAGCCTCAACAGCCCTAGCAGCATCATCGGCATTCTCAAAGTTGACAAATCCAAAGCACCTGGATTTTCCTTCCCCATCCCTCATTAACACAGAACTGGTGATCGTTCCAAAATCACCAAAAGTTTTCTTCAGGTCTTCTTCATCAGTTGCTTCTGAAAGATTCTTTACGAAGACATTATTGAATTTTGTCTTGTCAATCACAGTTTCCCTTTCCTGTTTGCGAAGGAATGGTCCCACATAAACTTGTTTATCATTTAACAGCATACCATTCAGTTTTTCTATGGCTTTCTGAGCTGCTTCCTCAGTGTCAAACTGTACAAATCCATAGCCCTTAGACTGGCCAGTAGAGTCTGTAGCTACCTTGCACGATAATATGTTCCCAAATGCAGAAAAGGTATCATGTAATGCTTTGTGGTCAATAGCCTTATCCAAATTCTGTCATTTACATCCAGATTAGAGACATGAGAACCTGGAAATTAAGTATGCATCAAAGCAATGAATTTAGCAAAAGCTTCCTATTGCAGTATACCTTAATAAATATATTTCCAGCACCACTCTTGCGAAGACTAGGGTCCCGATGTGAATACATAATCCTTATGGGCTTCCCATTAAGAGGAGTGAAGTTGAGAACATCCAATGCCCTTGCAGCTGTCAACAGATTCAACAAAGGATGAGATAGGGAAGGAGTTGGGCTTGTTGGTGCTAAAATGGAAATATTAAAAAGAAAAGAGAAAAACAAATTCATAAGCTTAAAATCATTGATAAGATAGCTTGTTTATCCTGAGAGTCCATGCAGTTAAACACTTTTAACCGAAAAAAAAAAATTCAATTTCAATTGCTTGAAATCAACAGCCTACATTCAACAAGCAATCAACTCTTACAAAATGGTTCTGGATTTAGTCCATTTTTTATATTTCAGGAAGTGGAAAGTTACAACCACCTATTATTGAATATAAGTAAGCAAAGTAACAGAACTGGTAAAGAGACAACCTAAACCCTCTCAACAAAATTACAGCAATGACTTTTTGATATGTGCAAAACAAGCCGGCCATCAAAATCATACAAACATAAATTTATCATCTCATCTCTTCCCTCACTCTCTGTAAGACCCTGGGGCGCTACACATCAATATTATTTGTTTAATGAAGACGGAAAGTTTTTGGGTTTTATTTTTCATTTGAACTTATCTTTCAGAGTGGAAGAAAACATGAGGTCGCGCATGTCATTCTAGACAACAAAATTGTCTATGTCAAATTTGAAGCTTTGCCATTCTTATACAAAACTGTACTCCTAAAACTCAACAAGAAAGTATCCGTGTGTCGACAACTAAATCCACCAATTAAACAAGACCATCTAGTACAGTTAACCCACCAAACCCTACTTCCTTCAAGTATATATTGGTATAAATCCACTCCAGTTCTGCATTAGAATAACTAAGCACATACGTTACAACAACCCAGAACCCAAAAAGGTCCAAACTTTAAGCGAACTACAAACAATGTCCTTACCATCCTGAGGATTGCTGTAGTTAACGTAACCATAACAAAGGGATCTCCGGGTCGTCAAGTCCCTGCAAACTTTAACAGAAACCACCTGCCCAACCTGGTTAAACACGTCGTACAGTTGCGAATCGTTAACGTTTACATCCAGATCGCCGACGTAAAGCGACGTAGTCACAAACTGTGGATTGGCGGTTCCGCCGTTCACACCCTGAGCCTGAACCGGTACCTGAACCTGAGCCATGACTACTTCTCACCGAGGAAAACACAAACTTTTTAATTTTTTTTTCTATTTCTCTTCCCTCTCCTCTTATTATTCACAAAAAATAATCAATACCCAGGAACCCAAACTCAACCAAACAACAGCAACAGCTACTCAGGCAACGTGTTCGATAAAAAGCCAAATAGTAGCTACTCATGCAACGTGTTCGATAAAAAGCCTAATAGACGCAAAATAGAAGTGCTTAATCTTCCTTCTCTAGTGTCTTCTTTTTTTAAAAGGTTTTTTGATATGAGAGGAGAGGGAAGGTGGTAAAGGGATAGGTAATTTTAGCCGCCGGCGGTGAGGAGGCGGCGCGTGAGGCTACTCCAGAGACGGAGAAAAAAAAGAGATAAGTATATAAAGAGGCGAAAGAGAGACTGCACTCAAAAGGAAGGAGCTTTGTGGGAGGCTGGTTGGAGGATATAGAGAACCAAAAAAGAACCCTAGATGATCACGACGACGACGATGATGCTCGCGAGATTTGTGCGCCGTTAGATTTGGCTGTGAGTTGGTGGGTCCCACATGACGAAGTCAAGAGTAGTTAATCAAAGACACGTGCTGCAAGAGCGCGTGGTTTGGTTATGTTCTAACCTCAGTAACCTCTTCTGCCAAGGTTCGGAGGACTTGTGTTGTGAACTGAAAACATTTATTCCCTCAAAAAAGTAATTAATTATGGAGACCTCTCGGATTTCCATAATTGTTAAAAATAATTTAAAATAGCATTATTTCGTTAGACTTATAAATTTCAATTTTTATAAATAAAATAATTTTTAAAATATATTTT
>JANIHZ010000209.1:69731128-69755358 GCA_027478365.1 Erythroxylum rufum | reverse complement strand
TATGGATAAGAATTTCTCTGAATTGAGTGGAATTGGAGACCTTGCTAAGAGAATGGTGGCTACAAGAAAGCATCATGAATTCCCTTTGGAAAGAGGTTTCTCCACAATGAAAATTATCAAGAGTTCACTTCGTAATAAAATGGGAGATGACCTATTGAATGATTATTTAGTGTGTTACATTGAAAGAGATGTATTTACAAATATTGACAATGAGCTTGTTATGAAAAGATTTCAATCTACAAAAAGTAGGAGAGGATCATTGTAATTTTAACTATTTTATATTCTTAATAAAACTTTATTTTTTTCTTTAGTTTTGATATGAAAATTTTTGTAAAATCTATATTTTATTTGGGCCCTCCTATCTTAAATTCTTTGCTCCGTCACTGATTTAAGAGCTTGGATTTAGCTGAGAATCAAGAAATGGGCCTTAAATTCTTCTTGGCCACGTCATTTCTTGCCCAACCACTTGATCAGCTTCTGGAAGAGCACCGTCCCAGTTGCATAGTTGCTGACATGTTCTTTCCTTAGGTCACTAGTGTTGCTTCTAAGCATGGGATACCAGGACTCATTTTTTATGGAACTTGTTGCTTCTCTCTTTGTGCTACTGAATGTGTGAGATTGCATGAACCACACAAGACATCGTCTTCTAATGATGATGTTTTCATCATTCCTGGTCTTCCAGGTGAGATCAGATTACAAAGCAAACAACTTCCCAAATTTGTCAGGATAGAATCTGGATTTTCCAAGTTTTATGGAGAGATTAAAAAGTCAGAACTGGAAAGTTTTGAGGTTCTTGTCAACAGCTTCTATGAGTTGGGACAGATGTATGCTGATTATTGCAAGGATGGTTTGGGAAGACAAGCGTGGCATATAGGTCCACTAGCGCTATGCCATAGTGACATCAAACGTAGAACAAATAGGGGTAAAGAAGCATCGATTGATGAAAATAAATCCCTGGAGTGGCTCAATTCGAAGAAACCAAACTCAGTGGTTTACGTCTGCTTTGGAAGCCTAGCAAATTTCACTTATTCCTAGCTTCTAGAGATTGCAAGAGCTTTGGAAGACTCCAAGCAACATTTCATTTGGGTGGCGAAGAGACAGAAGAGCAGTGGAGAAGATACTGAAGATTGGTTACCTGAGGGATATGAAATGAGAAATGAAGGCAAAGGATTGATAATCCGAGGATGGGCACCTCAAGTGATGATTCTTGAAAATGAAGCAGTTGGTGCTTTTGTGACTCATTGTGGGTGGAACTCGACACTTGAAGCGATAACAGCTGGAGTGCCAATGGTAACTTGGCCCGTAGCAGCAGAGCAGTTTTACAATGAAAAACTGGTGACCGAGGTTTTAAGAATCGGAGTTCCTGTTGGTGCACAGAAATGGGCTCGGCGGGTTGGTGACAGTATAAAGAAAGAAGCTATAGAGAAGGCAGTGACTCGTACTATGATTGGTCAAGAAGGAGACGAAATGAGAAACAGAGCAAGAAATTTTGGAGAAACTGCAAAGAGAGCAGTCAAAGAAGGAGGATCTTCTTATACTGATTTGAGTGCTTTCATTGAAGAATTGAAGCAAATATCAAACTTATGATGTGTCAAGAGATAGTTGCCTAGCTATCAATGAATAATTCTGAATTCTCTTTACTGTATGATTAGAAGGCCTTTGATCAGTTTCTTCCTCTTTGCAAGTTTTGGTGGAAAAAGGCCAAAAAATAGGTTATGGTAGTCTCCAGCTTCATATGAAAAAGGCCTAATTGGCTATGTTACAAGACAGGAAACATAAATTGGTGTTGTGTAAGAATTCAATTCAGAGGTTGCAATTGTTTGGATGAATAAAGATGATGCAAACAAGATTAGGCACGAGGGAACAGGATGTACATTACTAGTTTAGGTATCTTTGTTGGATAATTTTGATATTTCCCATAAAGTTGGACAACATTTAATTGTATTTTTTGGTTTTTCAATAACTTATCAGTTAAGTTACGTAATTTGATAGGGATAAAGATAATAAAGTGGCCAATAAATGATCTAAATCAATAGGTCGTGTTAAGATATCTGTTATATATGTCATTTTTAGTTTTGACATTTTTTATAATCGGATCTCCAAAATAATGTATCTTCAAATTTAAATCAAGATAAGGTAGAAGATATATTGGATTTGATTGGTTAATGCTAGCTGGACCATGGGTTAAGAATTGTTGTTTTAGTGTAATTAAACTATAATTCTTGTTAGACTTGGATAAAGACTCAATCTTGCAAAAGATATGGTGTGAATCACGTGACTAAAGAGGGGGTTGAATGAGGAACTCTACTAAGTGAAGACTTCTTTGTGAAGAGGTGACCTAGCTTATGTATGCGTCTACAGCTATCTTCCATTTTGGTTCTCTTTTGATAATTGCTGAAAACATATTATTGTTGAAAAGATATTAGTGCCGAAAAGGTTGGGATGTGGCTCACTTCCAATTGAGTTGTTCATGTAATCCACATCTTTGTTCTTGGATGTGATCGTCTTATGTTGGCTATGGTGATTGGTAGTAAGAGACGAAGTTCATTTTGAGTTGGTATCATGTTTCTCTTTTTGGTCTTCTTGTCATTGTTCGATAAATTGAGTGTAGCTGATTTCAATTGGAGTTTCACGCAATCCAAGCAACAGATTACGACTATTCAATTAGTGAACAATTTTTAGATCCATTTTGGAAGGAGTTAAATTATAGAGAAGTTGTTCTTTTATATCTCAAGTGTTTTCGTTCTTGTTCCAATTTATTTCAATAACTTGAGTTGTATGTTTATTGCCTTTTTCGGTAAAAGTTGTTAAGAAAATCTTCTGTCGAGGTTAACACGAGTCGATTGTGTTACTAGGTATAAAATACTTTGATGGGCTGTGAGGATGAGGAATAGTATCAAGGGTTGAATGGCGTCGACTCAGTAAAATCTTGTATAAAACTATTGTCGTTAGTGAAAGTATTAAGTTAAGTAAGGGCCTTGCAGATGTAAGCAAGGTCTGTCGAACTATGTTTCCAAATTTTGGGTGTTGATCTGTTTAATTTCATATTTATTTTTCTATTTTCATTTGTGCTGAAAATTAACAGTTGCTGATACAGTTACTTTATATCTAGTAATCGACATATACAGTTACAAGCAATTGCAACAAAATCAAGTTTTTGCGAAACTACGTCCTTCAGGATTTTCAATTGGTATTAGAGCGGGTTATCGAATCAAAACTTGGTACATAAATTCGGTGCAGATCCATGTTTCGCAATTATGGCTATAAGAGAAGGGACATCAATCATCAGGTCATCATTGTTAGATGGTTCAAATTATCCTACGTGAAAATTACAGATGAGAGTATTCATTCAGGCACAAGGAACAAAAGTATAGAAATTAGTTTTAAATGGCTAGACACATCTAGTGTCGACTGATGAAAAGGGAAAAGCAATGCTCAAAGATGCATCTAAGTGGACAAGGGCTGAAGAAGAGAGAGCGCTTGGAAATTCTTAAGCCCTACGCGCCATCTTTAGTGTAGTTGATGAAGGTTACTTTGCTATGATATCAACTTTTGAATTGACGAAAGAAGTGTGGGACACTTTGCAGACTATACATAAATGATCGAAATCTGTAATAGCATCAAAACTTTTGATGATGGTTGTGAGATTTGAAGAGCTAAAGATGGATGAGAGTGAAACTATTGGAGACTTTTATGAGAGACTACGTGACATAGCAAACCAAGCATATTAACTCGGGAAGAAGTACTCTAACCTAAACTGGTTAAAAAGACATTGAGATCCTCCGAGGTTTATACAAAAAATTACGGCCATTGAAGAAATCCATGATATCACTGAATTGTCTTTAGATAAGGTAATTGAGATTCTTACCAACTTTGAGATGAATTTATTGAGGGATAATCAAGAGAAGAACAAAGGATTGGCATTGCAAACTGAGATTGGTAAAGTCATGAATGACTTAGGAGATGAATTCGATAAAAATGAGGATATGGAGTTATTAACAAGAAATTTTATCAAGTGGTTAAAGAAAGTGCAGAAAGATAGATCCAATTTTAGGTAAAACAGTGGGAGTTCATTGAATAACTTTAAAGAACAAGCTAAAACTTGAAAGGGTGAAAAAAAGTAAAGAGAATTCAATGTCTTGAATGTCAAGGTTTCGGACATGTGCAAGCGGAATGTGCTAACATCTTGAAGAAGAGAAAAGGGAAATTATATACGAGCACTTGAAGTGAGAATGAATCTGAAAGTGCATATGGAAGTGAAGAAGAAGTTGTGAATAATGATGCGTTAATTGCTTTATACAACAAAAGTTCAATTGCTTGCTTAATAACAACTATGAAGGAAGTAACCGATGATGAAAACGTGAGTAATCAGAAGTTCAAAAAAAACACAAACGAATCGGCTCAAAGCGCAATCTTAGATTATGATAATGATAACAGTGGTTCAGATGACAAAAAGGAGAACATTTACGAAGCTTGTAAATTAATGTATACAAAATGGGTGCAAACATGTAAGAAGAATGAAAAGATAAAGGAAGAAAACCTTTCCATGAAGAACATGATTCAAGATCTAGAGAAGAAGTTGTCGTCTACATTAGATGAGCTTGATGAAACAAAGTTGAAGCTGGTTATTATGTAAAAGGGAATAAGAATGTTAAATGGAGGTACCGAAAAGCTAAAAAAGTTATTGAAAATTGTTAAGACTAAAGGAGACCTTCAAGGCATTAGCTATAAAAGTGAATGTTCTGAGTCTAATGACAAGAAAAGTGGTGCAACCAGATCTGTCCAAGGAGAAATCTCAAAGAAAAATCAGAGGTTTGTACCTACATGTCAGTTTTGTAGGGTTATCGGGCACATAAGGCCGAAATATTACAAGTTATTACAAATGATGTTTCAAAGGGGGAAAAACCAAAAATTTAGACACTCTCCATTAAATTTTCAGCAGAACCTATGTTACCAAAATATACTTGGGTTAGAAAGGGTCAATTACAAGTACAAAGACATAGTGAAGGGAAAACAAAAACCTATCCAGATTCACAATTAATTGTTGCTATTAAAAAAACTGTTCAAATAGAAGACCAGTTGGTTGCTTAAGAGGAGGAATCAGCCAGACATCTTATGACAAAGTTAATGTGACGAGGAATAAGTACAAGTTTGAATTTCTTTGAGAGGCACAAGGACTGTGTGCTTTACATTTTTGAAGTATATGTTGATATTGTTTATTATAAAAATAGGGGTTCGAAGGAGTTATCGTCTAGGCTTTCTAAGATTTGGGTTTTTCAAGTTTTGTCTTGATTTCTCTATATCATGGGCTATATGAATTTAGGCAATATACTTTCACATGATTTATGTGGGGAGGAGATTCATTAAATTTGATTCTGATACTTTGAGGGCATTTTTGGGATTTAAGAATTTAATCAGTTGTATATAGATGGCTTTGAGGCGAGTAATAATATGATGGCTAGTGTTTTGACTGGTAGTAAATTGTCATCTTGACATGCGTTTGATTCTTCCACTGCACTTATTGTTGACTTTTATGCTTCTTTATTCGCTGGGATTGACTACATTGAAGGCATTCTTCATTTTGGCATTGTTTTGTCCTAAAGGGGGAGATATATGATTGTTTTTGGTGACTGTTCAAATCAGGGAGAGATTTCAAAATATCTACATGACTATTTGTCCAGGGTGAGATTTCAAAGTATCTACGTGACTATTTGTCTTACTTTTTGACATCTTTTTGTCTCAAGGGAGAGAATGGATAATTATTGGTTGTGATTGTTTTGTTTACTTGTAGAACTTAGTTATGGTTTGTTAACTTTGGATATTTGATTATGTTTAGATCTCGTTGTTTGATTAAGAGGGAGTTCCCATAATGTTTGTGAATATGTGTCCAATTATCTTCTTTAGGGGGAGCTTCAGTATATGACAAAATAATGCCAAAAAGGGAAAAATTCTTAAGATATATGTTATATATCTCATTATTTAGTTTTGACATTTTTTATAATTAGAACTCTAAGATACTATAGCTTCAAATTCAAATCAAGATAAGGTAGAAGATACATTGGATTTGATTGGGTAATGCTAGCTGGACCATGGGTTAAGAATTGCCCTAGTTCAAGTACGAGGGAATGAATTCCTCTAGTTAAAAGATATGGGTGTGCATCACGTGACTAAAGAGGGGGCTAAATGAGAACTCTACTAAGTGAAGACTTCTTTGTGAAGAGTTGACCTAGTTTATGTATGTGTTTATGACTGTCTTCCATCGTGGTTCTCTTTTGATTATTGCTGAAAATATATTATTGCCAAGAAGGTTGGGATGTGGCTCACTTCTAATTAAGTTGTTCATGCAACCCATGTCTTTGTTTTTGGATGGGATCGTCTCATGTTGCTACGGTGATTGGTGGCAGGAGACAAAGTTGATTTTGAATGACTGTTGTGTTTCTCTTTTTGGTCTTCTTTTGTTGATTGGCAAATTGAATGTAGCTGATTTCAATTGGAGTTTCACGCAATTTGGGCAGCAGATTACGACTATTCAATTAGTAAATAATTTTTAGATCCATCTTGGAAGGAGTTAAATTATAAGGAAGTTATTCCTTTATATCTCAATTATTTTCGTTCTTGTTCTAATTTATTTCAATCACTTGATTTGTACATTTATTGTCTTTTTCGGTAAAAGTTGTTGAAAAAATCCTTTGTTGAGGTTAACACGAGTCAATCATATTATTGGGTGTGAAATACTTTCACAGGCTGTGAGAACAAGGGATAGTGTCAAGGGTTGAGTGGTGTCGGCTCAGTAAAACCTTGTATAAACTATTGTCGTTAGTGAAAGTATTAAATTGAGTGAGAGCCCCACTGGCATAGGCAAGGTATGTCAAACTGCATTACTAAATTTTAGGTGTTGATTTATTTAATTTTGTATTTATTTTTCTATTTTCGTTTGTGATAAAAAATTAACAATTGCTAATACAGGTGTTTTATATCTAATAACCGACATATACAATTACAAACACCTGCAGCAGAACCAAGTTTTTACAAAACTACATCCTTCGGGATTTTCAGGTCGAAGTCCCGGTGGGCAAAGAGGAGGAAACAAATCAAAGGCCTTCTAATCATACAGCAAAGAGAATTCAGAATTATTCATTGATAGCTAGACGACTATCTTTTGACACATCTTAAGTTTGATATTTGCTTCAATTCTTCAATGAAAGCACTCAAATCAGTATAAGAAGATCCTCCTTCTTTGACTGCTCTCTTTGCAGTTTCTCCAAAATTTCTTGCTCTGTTTCTCATTTCGTCTCCTTCTTGACCAATCATAGTACGAGTCACTGCCTTCTCTATAGCTTCTTTCTTTATACTGTCACCAACCCGCCGAGCCCATTTCTGTGCACCAACAGGAACTCCGATTCTTAAAACCTCGGTCACCAGTTTTTCATTGTAAAACTGCTCTGCTGCTACGGGCCAAGTTACCATTGGCACTCCAGCTGTTATCGCTTCAAGTGTCGAGTTCCACCCACAATGAGTCACAAAAGCACCAACTGCTTCATGTTCAAGAATCATCAATTGTGGTGACCATCCTCGGATTATCAATCCTTTGGCTTCATTTCTCATTTCATATCCCTCAGGTAACCAATCTTCGGTATCTTCTCCGCTCTTTTCTCTCTTCACCACCCAAACGAAATGTTGCTTAGAGTCTTCCAAAGCTCTCGCAATCTCCAAAAGCTGGGAAGACTTGAAATTTGCTAGGCTTCCAAAGCAGACATAAACCACTGAGTTCGGTTTCTTCGCATTGAGCCACTCCAAGCATTGATTTTTATCAATTGATGCTTCTTTACCTCTATTTGCTTTGCTTTCGATGTCATTATGGCATAGAGATAGTGGACCTATATGCCACGCTTTTCTTCCCAAACCATCCCTGTAATAATCAGCATATACCTGTTCCAGCTCATAGAAGCTGTTGACAAGAACCCCAAAACTTTCCAGTTCTGACTTTTTAATCTCTCCATAAAAATTAGAAAATTCAGATTCTAACCTCATAAATAGGGGAAGTTGTTTCCTTTTCAATCCGATCTCACCTGGAAGACCAGGAATGACGAAAACATCATCATCAGAAGACAATGTCCTGTGCGGTTCATATAATCTCACACATTCAGTGGCACAAACAGAGAAGCAACAAGTTCCATGGAAAACGAGTCTTGGGATGCCATGCTTGGAAGCAACACCGGTGGCCCAAGGAAAGAGCATGTCAGCAACTATGCAACTGGGACGATGCTCTTCCAGAAGCTGATCAAGTGGCTGGGCAAGAAATGACGTGGCCAATAAGAATTTACGGCTCATTTCTCGAGTCTCAGCTAAATCAAAGCTCTCGAATCCATCAGGCAATCCAGCCTCTTTCACTGGAAAGTTTATGATCAGAATATCAGAGTTGTGTCCCTCAGATTTCATCGACTCTACAGACTCGGAAAAAAGCGCTGCGTTGACTGGAGTGGTGACAATGCTTGTCTTCACTCCTCGTGAAGCGAATAGCTTGGCCATGTCTAGGACAGGAATTATTTGGCCTTGAGCCATAAAAGGGAAGAAGAAAATATGGAGCTGCTTGCTCTTTTCATGATCCATATCGTCCTGCAACCAAGTTTTAGAGGACCTAGATTGAACTGCAAAGTTTTACACAGCGTACAGCAAGTTTAAAGGGAGATGAGATGATATATGGAGTTCTGAAACTCTCAAAAACATTGAAAAAAACATAATCTGGAACCTTATAATTATTAATTGATTACCAAAGTAAGAGACGTTTATTTCGCAAGCAGGCGTGCTTTTCTTGCATGTTTCAGGAACACAGATCAACAAAGAGGCGTGAATATATTCTACTCAAAAAGTTTGAGTGACTTCAATTATTTCTTGTTAATTGAAGTAGTCTTCCCTTTAAATTAACAATCTTTGAAACACCATCTCTAAAACTACACATATTTCTTTATTTTGAGCAGCTGGTTGTCACTGGATCAAGACTTGAGGGTTCGTTGGTTCTCCACCCAAGCGACGTAAGACAACGGGGTGAGTCGTGCCTAGTTCAAGTGTTGTCATGGTGCAACTCTTCGATAATATTTATAAAAAAAAGTTTCTTTATTTTAATTTTAAATTTTTTTATAGAAACTTTTTATATAATTTCTTTTTGAAAATAAATAACAGATCAGATTATCAATAACCAAGCTATTGCAAAATTACAACGGTACTTCAATCATCAAGTTACAAAGCTTTTCCTATCTAAGCGTTAACTATACAAATTCTAAATAGTGGACTTGCTTAGATTTACAAGAGGAGTGTTAATTACTAATTGTGGAGGCGCCATCTGGTTTGCATAGACGGGGAAATTTGAGCTTCAACCCCTTTCACTAGTAGAATCTCACAAATGCAGTTTAGGACCTTGTCAGCTAACTGATACTTGTCTATAGCAACATTTTGATAAATTCGATAATTCCTCTCTTTCCAGATTATATAAATAGTGGTGATAAAGGCGACTTTGAGAAGAACAACATTTACTTTCCCCGGGTTACAGTGAGTAATAACCATCTTAACGTAAGTTCCCGCTCATAACAATTGTTCACAGTGTCGGTCATGTGTTGGATCCGACTCCAAATTACTTTTGACTAAGCACATTGAAAAAACAGATGGTTTCGGTCTTCATTAGCATTCTGACATAGGACACAGCAAGTATCAGTTGAGTTAAACAAACGACTTTTAGTGCGGAACCTATTTTTTATGGTTAGCCATGTTATGAAAAATGCTTTGGAGTTCAATGAGCTTTTCCAGACGAGATGATACCATGGGACTTCCGATAGGTCTTGCCTAAAAATGCGGTGACAATAGACTATGGTGAACACCCCACTCAGGTGAGGCGTCCATGAGAGTGAATCAGCAACACTGGTGTCCCCTACCGTAGGTAGATATTCTCTAAGTTGGTAGAACCCTAAAAAATCTGCCCTATATTCACCACCTTGCAACAAGTTAGAAACTCTGGTTTCCAATGTTATTCGGTGTCCTAGATGTATACAAGCCGGGTGATTTAGTAAGGGGCTAATTTCTAGCCAATTGGCAAACCAAAACTATATGTTACGACCTCCGTTGATTTGATGTTTGATTAGGGGGTAGATCAAGCGGCACATCTTCAACAGCTCATTGAAATAACAAGAGTAATGTCTGGAGGGCATAATTTGCCAGAAGTTGTTGTTTTGAAGATGGACAATGTGTACCCATTGAGTCCAAAGCGCTTCCTTATCAGAGAATCAGGGCTAGATTCTTTTGCTAAGCAATACTTTCTTCATTGAATCAGTAGATAGGATATTGAGTCCTCTATGTTTTTTTGGAGTTGTGATGTCCTTCCAGTTGACTTTGGCATGTTTGCTCAATTCGCACCTTCCCGACCACAGGAAATGTTTCAACAGCCGATCAATGTGCTTGATAAGTTTTCTTGGAAGCATCGTATACGCTAACCAGTGAGTGTAGAGACTACTCAACACCGAGATAATTAGAGTGATTCGGCCAGTGTAAGATAAAAAGCAATTTTGCCTTGCCTATATTTTGCCTTTAATATGGTCCAAAATTGGAAGACATGTAAGAATTTTCGGTCAACACTGTTCCCTACCTTCCCTACCTTACCTGTGTATGGTCCATTTAATAATGAACCCTTACCTTGCTACATCATGTTGTCGCCCATCATCCCGACTGCTTGGCTCTGTGATGGCCAGAGATAGGTATACAGTGGGTTTATAACATCGGTTGGTCCCTGTCGTCTCCAAGCTTCAGTTAGTTGACACCGTCGATCTGCTCTGGAAGAGGACAGAAGCTCCAAGTCAAAACACTCAGAGACATTCAAATCTGAAGGCAATGGCTGGAGGCATTATTAATTGTTCTTGGTCTTCCGTTGCTGTACATATATATATGTTGTTATATGCATGTATCTGTACATTCCAGTTGTTGTATACGATGCATGCATACTGTGGTTTATTTTACAAGACAATCTGCAAACTTCAGTTTAGCAAGTGTAATGGTCACCCCTTGGTATCGTAGAGAGGGGGTTGGAGGTTTAGACCAGTGATGTTACACAACTCGTTTGAATTCTACACATCTGCTGAAACAAATATGCTACTTTTCTCCGTATTGATCCTTAGTCCAGACCATTTTAAGAACAACTTCACCGATTGCATAAGGACATTCATTGAGTTAACGTTTGCAACATAAAGTAACATAAGGTTTTCAGCAAAGATGAGATGAGTGAGTTGTATGTCAGAACATTTATGGTGATAATTGAAATTTCCATTAGATGTCGTAAGCAATCGGGGGAGTCGAGGCATGCCCTCCATTACCAAAGTGAATATATACAGCGAGAGAGGGTCCCTCTGCTGGATCCCCTTTGAGCTCTTGAAAAGCTTGGAGGGGATGCCATTAATCAACACACTGAAGGACGGGGATTGAATGCATTCCATGAGCCAGTTTACAAGCCCAGAAGGCATGTTCAAAACGTCGAGGAATGTTCTAACAAAACTCCAATTAACAGTGTAGTATGCTTTATAAAAATCAATCTTCAATATACAACTCTTCAAAGGAATCCCCGAGCCGTAGTCTCTCAGCAAATCTTAGACAATAAGTATGTTGTCCCTGATATTACGACCAGATATAAAAGCTCCTTGAGTAATGTCAACAATGTCTGGTAGTAATTGTTTCAGAAGATCAGCCAACAATTTAGCTATCACTTTGTAAATGACATTACAACACGAGATGGGTCGAAACTCCCCTAAAGTTGTCAAATGTTTTGTCTTAGGCACCATACAAAGATAGGTGTGGTTTAACTTTTGTAACAATT
Source organism: Erythroxylum rufum (assembly GCA_027478365.1). NCBI lineage: Eukaryota > Viridiplantae > Streptophyta > Magnoliopsida > Malpighiales > Erythroxylaceae > Erythroxylum > Erythroxylum rufum. Next base: position 69,743,507 of record JANIHZ010000209.1, on the reverse strand, counting down.
TAGTATTTTGGAAAAACTCCAACACAACTTTAGTATATAAAGGCCCGGTTATGTCCCATGAATGTTGATAGAAATCAGCAGAGAAACCATCAGGTCCTGGGGCTTTGGAGGGACGCATATTGAAAACTATGTTCCTAATCTCCTACACCGAAATAGGAGCAATGAGTTCTGCCTTTCGCTCCGGCTTAATACCCCCACCCAGAAGATGCCTCATGTTCTCAGTTGGCTAGGTAACCCGTTCAAGCCCCATTAATTTTTCATAATAAGAGCTCGCCATCTCACATAACTCCCCTTAGTTATAGTCTAAGTCTCCACTACTGTCTTGGAGTCGGATAATGTGGTTACAATTTCGGGGAGCCATAATTGACGCATGGAAAAATTTTGAACTGGTATCACCTTCCTGAAGCCAATGCACACGAGCCTTTACTTTTGAATGGCATTCTGTAATCCCAAGGCACTTTGGTATTCCATTAGAATATTGACTTCCTTTACCTGTAAATTGATATCGTTCGGTTGAGAGTAAGAATCTATTTGAGCATGTTTTAATTGGAGTTTCAACACAGAGATATCCGTCACTTTGCTACGTGTAAAACTTTTTAATGCCTATTTGAGTATCCTTAATTTTTGCATCAGCTGGAAAGCTGTAAAGCCCCTCACTTCCTGCTGCCAACAAGTAGTAATAACTCTCCATGTGGGTCAAGCCAGTGAAAAACTAAAATGGTGCTCCAAGTTCCCTAGTGCCTGTAGAACTTTATATAAGTAGAAAAGAATGGTCAGAAATTAAATCTCTTATTTCTACTACCATTCAGTAATTGACTTGCCACTTGTCATTTTTCCCAGTTTAAAAATACTCATAATTTTGGAAATTTCCTAAAATTCACCGAGAATTCTAATTTAGTAAGTATACATTCCAAATCAATTTTCAACATATAGAAATCACAATTCTCAACATAATCACATATATAAATCAATTATACCCTGAAAATATCAATGAATGCACATACAATCATTTAATGTGCAAAAATCAATATTCACATGTGTGTATGCCATATTATGCATAAGCATTAAATGCACTTTCTAACTTCTCAATAAACTCTCATATACACTATTATAGGGTTCTAGCTCCTAACATGAGATAATGGAATGTTATAATTCTCATCTCCTAAAAAAAAATTTGTCCTCGAAATTCTTACCTGATTATTCGAAAAAGTGGGGGTATTGTCTCCTCATATGATCCTTTGTTTTCTAAGTTGCTTCCTCAGTCGAGTGATTCCTCTAAAGGACTTTTACCAATAGAATTACTCGATTATTCAACTGTTTTGTCCGATATCCCACTATCTTGATCGAATCCTCAATATAACATAGGTTACTATCAACTTCAATTTCTTGAGCCAGTAACACATGCATCGGATCAGATCGATATCTTTTGAGCATACTCACATGAAATACATTATGTAACTGAGACATCTCATTCGGTAAAGCTAACTTGCATGCCAATGGTCCTATCCTCTCAATAATCTCATAAGGATCAATATACCTAGGGCTCAATTTACCCTTTTTACCGAACTTCAGCACTCCCCGCCTAGGCGTTACTCTTAGAAATACTTTATCTCCTACACTGTATTCCATATCCCTTCGATGTTGATCCACATAGCTCTTCTGTCTATCTTGAGCTACTTTAATTCAGCTTTTGATCAGTTTCACCTTATCCACAGTATCGTGTATTAGTTCTGGACCTTCAACCATTCTCAAGCCCTCTTCATCCCAATATAGAGGCGATTGACATTTTCTGCCATACAATACCTCATATGGTGCCATTCCAATACTACTGTGATAATGGTTATTGTAAGTAAATTCGATCAATGCTATATACTGATCCCATGCTCTTTGAAACTCCAATACACATGCCCTGAGAATATCTTTAACAGTCTTGATTGTCCTCTCACTCTGTCTATATGTTTGAGGATGAAATGCAGTACTGAAGTTTAACTTTGTACCCATGGCTAACTACAAACTCTTCTAAAATCTCAAAGTAAATATGGGATCCCTATCCGATATAATGGACACTGGAACCCCATGCAATCTAACCACCTCATTTACATATCTCCGGGCTATTTGGTCTATTGAGTTATTCTCTCTCACTGGTAAGAAATGGGTCGACTTAGTCAATCGGTCTACCACAACCGATATAGTGTCATTTTGCCTCAGAGTTTTAGGCAATCCCATGATGAAATCTATAGTGATTTGTTCCCATTTCTACTCCAGAATAGGCAACGAATGTAGCTTTCTAACCAGAGCCTAATGTTCAGCTTTTATCTGCTAACATGTTAAACACTTAGCAACATACTCTGCTACTTACTTCTTCATTCCGGGCCACCAGAAATATTGCTTCAACGTGATATACATTTTAGTGGTTCCAGGATGCATAGCATAAGCGGCCACATGAGCTTCCTCTAGAATTTCCTTCCTCAGATCATTCACATTAGGCACACACAACCTCTGCTTTAACCATAGTGTCTCATCTCTCAAGTCAAACTCAGAATCTGGATTCATTTTCAATCTCTCAATAAGCTTCACCATATCGGAATGTTTACTCTGTACCTTTCTGATTTTTTCTCGCAACATCGGTCTTAGCTTCAATATAGCAATTAATGCCTCATTCTGCTCTAGATTCAACTCTACATTCAGAGATCTCAAATGAATTAAGCTCGGTAACCTTGATAACTGAATCTGAGCTACACTGCTATTTGACTTTCTACTTAAAGCTTCAACCACTATATTAGCTTTTCCCAAATGATACTCAATCGTACAATCATAGTCTTTTAACAACTCTATCCATCTCCTTTGTCTCATATTCAATTCTTTCTGACTCAACAAATACCTCAAACTCCTATGATCAATGTATGTCTGGAATGTCTCTCCATACAAATCATGTCTCTATATCTTTAGAGAAAAAACAACTACAGTAAGCTCTAAGTCATGTACCAGATAACTAATCTCTTGAGACCTTAGTTGTCTCAATGTGTAGGCTATCTCCTTGCCATACTGCACCAATACACATCTCATTCCTTGATGCAAAGCATCACTGTATACTATATATCCTCCAGTTCCTAATGGAATAGTTAACACTAGTGCCGTAGTCAACTAATGCTTCAACTCCTCAAAACTCATTTGACAATCGTTATTCCAACTGAAAATTACATTCTTCCTCAAAAGTTTAGTCAGAGGGGATGAGATCAATGAGAACCCCTCAACAAACCTCTGATAATATCTGGCCAATCCTAGAAAACTCTATATTTCTGATACATTTTTCGGGGCTTCCCACTTCATCACTGCTTCTATCTTCTTTGGATCCACTTGTATGCCTCGTCCAGTTACTATATGACCCAAAAGTACTACTTGATCTAGCCAAAATTTACACTTACTGAATTTGGCGTACAACTATTTTTCCCTCATAATCTGTAAAATTACTCTTAGATGCTCAGCATGTTCTTTTATGCTCTTTAAATACACTAAGATATCATCAATAAACACAATCACAAATCGATCCAGGTATGGCTAAAATACCTTATTCATCAAAGCAATAAATGCAACTGGGGCATTAGTTAACCCAAACGATATTACTAAAAACTCAAAATGCCCATATCTGCTCCTGAACGCACTTTTTGGTACATCAACCTCTGCTATCTTCAACTAATAGTACCCAGATCTCAAATCCAATTTAGTGAACATCTGAGCTCCCTGCAACTGATCAAACAAATCATTAATTCTAGGCAATAAGTAATTGTTCTTCACTGTTACCCTATAATCGATGCACAGTCTCAGAGTTTCATCTTTCTTCTTCACAAATAACACTGGAGCTCCCCAAAGTGATACACTAGGTCTAATGAAACCCTTTTCTAATAATTCCTGTAACTGAGCCTTCAATTCCTTTAGTTTCATAAGTGTCATCCTATATGGAGGGATAAATATAGGAGCAGCACCCAAAACTAAGTCGATCGTAAACTCCGTTTTTCGATCTGGAGGTAAGCTAGATAGCTCAGCGAGAAACACATCTAGGAATTCCTTAACAACAGGAATGTCCTGTACATTCTGCTCAGCTTGAGTATTAGTAATGTGGGTTAGATAAGCCTCACATCCCCCTTGCATCAACCTCAAAATACTCATGAACGAGATCAGCCTGGCTGGCACTGCTTGACTAACACCTCGAAAAATTGCTCTCGGCTAATTAGGAGATTCTAATATCACCTCCTTAGTACAGCAGTTCATGATAGCCCTATGAGCAGTAAGTCAATCCATGCCTAGGATAATATCTATCTCCCTTAACTGTAGTACGATCAAGTCTACCTTCAATTCTGCCTGATCAATCCTAATCAATCACCTCTTGCAAACTTCTCCTATTACTGTAGTATTACCAATCGGAGTACTCAACTTTAATCCATGCTTCAATAACTCTCTATCACAATGCAACCTAGATACCAGATACGATGCGATAAAAGAGTGCGTAGATCCAGGATCTAGCAATGCAAATGTTTCAAAAGTAAAAAATAAGTAACGCACCTGCAACGAAATCTGGAGAATCCTAAGCCTCCTGCCTAGTCATGGCATACACTCGAGCCTGAGACTGCGGTTGGTTGCTCCGCACCTCAGTCCTGATAGCAGAACTCCCAGACTCTGCCTCTACCACAGCCTCTCTGTCTAAACCCATTAGCTTGACTTTGCTGGACAATAGCTTCACTTACTGATGCCCCTCTCATACCAAACTACTATTTAGCAACAACAGGATAATCTCTGATTCGGTGCTCAAGAGAGCCATAACGGAAACAAGCTCCCAATAATGTCCAACACTCACCACCGTGCTTCTTCCCACAGTGCTCACAATTGGGTAACTGACTCGCTACTACTCCTCTTACACTGCCAAACTGTATAAAACTATCCCTCTGTCTGAAGCCCAACTGTCTTGATCTAGCTCGTAGTCAAAAGGATCTGTTTTGGCATTTACTAAACCTTCTGCCAGAACTACCATGAAATTCACTGGGCCTCTTCATTCGAGGCTCCTGCCTATACTCTACTTGTCCCTCTCTAAATAGCTACTCAATTCTGATCAAAGCAACTCTCAACTCAGTGAAACCGCTCAAGTTGGTGATTGTTAGCCTTGTCCTGATCTCCATGTTCAGCCCATCTTCAAATATCCTACACTTATCTTCTTCAATAGGAATCAAGGCAGTAGCATACCTCATCAGCTCATTAAACTTAATTTCTTACTCTGCTGTTGATAATCTGCCCTACTTCAGATCTAGAAATTCCTTCATCTTTCTGTCCAGGTAGATTTTGGGCATGTAGTTCTCCCTAAAGACCTTCAGAAAATCTTTCCACTTTAAGTTACAAGGCCTGGTGGTATTGCCTGGAATAATCTTCCACCATTGATATGCTGGGCCTTGCAATAAAGAAACTGCATAGTCGAACTTCTCGTCCAACTCACAGTCCATTTGGTCAAGGATCCTCTTCTTTCTCTCTAGCCATCCCTCAGCCTCTGCAGGGTCTATACTTCCGTAGAAGTCCACAACCCCCTGCTTTTGTAATTTGTCATACCTCCTTTCCCAGGAATCCTCGGAGGCATTCTCTTAGATCGAGGCATAGAAGACTCTCTTCTTGCTCCTACTAATTCTAGGTCAGCTGAGTGTCTCACTTGATCACCTACATCAGATGACCTATAATAGACAATAACTTCAATTACTACTTGCATTTCTCACGATATTTCATGTCCATATGCTTAATCTGTCCCTATGGATGCCAAACCATGCTCTGACACCAGAATGTGTAGCACTCCACTCTCGCAAGACACATACCCGACATCCTGAGAGATATCCAAATACGTACCCCATAAGGGTGGCATATTAGAGCAATCACGACACTCATTTAATCATGGCATCATCATTTAATGTGTAAATGTCACAATATTTTAAAATTGAATTCCTTATTTCATTTCATAAAAACCGAATATGTACATTGTAGCATTTCATATTTCATCCCTACATGTACATTATCAAAACTAAATACAAAACACGCTACACACATGAGGAATTATAAAAAAAATCTATCTAATCCTTTATTCTCAGATGACCGACTTTTGAGCCATTCCTTCTTTCCAAAAGTACAAGAACTATGCTTCTTGTAGAGTCTCTCTATCACTAGTGTCCTCTTTCAGTCCTGAAATGTCAATGTTGCAATTTTGGTGAGTTTTGCGAACTCAGTGAGGTAACCATTCTCGATGGTTCACTCAATTCATACAACATATCAACACATATAAACACATAATTCACATCATTTCATTTATCATGCAGCATCATATATCACATTCAGAGCAGTCAAACCGATCATTTGAATCATTTAGAATATACATATCAATTATAAATGCAATGCACATAAGACTCACTTTCATTTATTCCTTTGTTGTGACCGAGTACCTTATTACTAGCCCATATCCCTTGTCGATACTGAGCTTGTATCAGATAATGTCCCATATCTCTTAGTGGATACCGGGTACAATAGCAACTAAGCCAGAGGCTCTTATCAAATTATGAGCTTTAAGTTCTTTTTACTGGAGACTCCAGTCACAACTGCCTTTATCTTTCATGCATTCATGTAATGAAAAGCATCACATTTACCTTCACATTTATCTTAGGACTTTGGTCCGGCATTCAACATATACATTGAGAATCATTTATTTTGTTAGATTCACATATAAGGAGTACTTCCAATATCTCATTCATGCATCAAACGCCTCGGAGATTTGATGTCTGGAATCAACACAATCAAATTCACATTCATAAGATAATTCAGAACATAATTTAAAACAAACAATTAATTAAGTGAGACCATCTAGGTTGCTTTAGAAAGCTATTGCCTCGAAGTCCCAGCAAGGTCTAGATGTTGACGCTTTAAATGCTGCTCTATATCATGCAATATATATTTACACATATCACAAATTGGCACAATTATATAAGTACTCATTTATGCACATATGTATATATGGATTATGTACTATGCATACTCAATGACAATCCTGGGTATATTGCCATTATTTTCATCACATGATCACTCATATATCAAAACTCACATAAGTTCAAGTTGAACTTAGGTTTACCCCTCAATAAAAACAAATTGAGTCAAAGTTCATAACTCAATTGATCATTCTAGCTTTTTCTAAAACAGATTTTCTGATCCATTTTACATGGTCATTAAGACAAGGAAAATGAAATATCTAGGCATCAAATTCTTCTAAACAAATGTTCCCATATGTCTTAAGTTTTTAATGACACCAGGGCCTCACCATTTTGTTCAGTATTCAACATGTTATACATAAAATATTTCAGACTGTACTCAAACTGCAACAGTACTCTGTACACAACTTTAAGCCAAAGTTTGAAACTCTTATATACATAATTAAAATTTTATTCCTTCAGGAAATTTGTAACCATATTTCTTTAGTTTAATATAAACTTAAAATCATCTCATTTGGATATGTATAGATCAAGATATGTCCAAAATACATATGCATGTATAGTAAAAATATTCCATTTAACAATATTCCAGCACACCTCATCATTTCCATCCTAAATTCATCAATCAATTCCTTCCTAATGAATTCAGATGGCTATGAATTTTTGCGGAGAGGAAAAACAATGTGTGAGGAGTTTGTGGTTCAAATTTTAAGTCATTTAGAGGTCTGGAGAAGAAGTTATAGCCAAAAGAGTGAAGGATGTTCACAACTATCATATATCCTCTGCATTCTCACTGTCACGATAGTGCACAAGAAGTTATAACCAAAAGAGTGAATGATAGTCACAGCTGTCATATATCTCTGCACTCTTACTGTCACGATCGTGCATTGCAAGACGCTTCCTCTTTATCACGATCGTGCTTGTGCACGATCATGCTTTTCTGAATATCTCCTTATTGTCACGATTATGCTTGTGCACAATCTTTTATTTAATCTTTTTCATTGCTCAGTAGATAATTGAATAAGACAAAGATTTTTTTCGGTATCATAGATATCATTATAAGGGAAGCTTCTACAATATTTGGTTGTACAACCTTTTTTACCGCACCTATTGTATGTTATATTTCCAAATTTAGATGTTGATGGAAACTTCTGGGTTTTACTATAATATTTCTTATTTTATTTATGTTGTTTGTAAAATATTTTATGCTTTTATATCTGAATTTATTTTATTATTGTTTTTCAAGATTTACTACACTTCTACAAGTTTTATGGTTATTACTATAAGAGACTTCAAATTGTTGGTAAAACAATCCTCTCTTTTGTGTTAGGAAGTCTTTATTTATAATGCTAAGGCATCTAAAATATTTTTATTTTGAAGGGATAGAGTTATGCTTGGATAACAATCAAAAGAGATAGGACCATACTAGATTCTAAGTTTAAAAGAGAATCTTTAAAGTCATAAAACCTATCATCTCTTGATGCTATTTAAATTGAAGTGTTTAAATGTTTTTTAGTAAGGGCTTTTACTCTTGTATTAATTTTTTATCTCCATATTTTTTTGTTGAATTTTGACTTAATAAGTAGATAATTTCAAAACACTTTGAGGGAGAAATATCTTATTCCTTTGTTTTAATAGTATAATCCCTTTTTTTTTAATAGAAAAGATCAAAAATTGATTATTGATAAAGTTGGTCTTTTTAATTTTTGATATTTCTCAATTATTAATAAATTTTCCAAAAAAATTTATTATTATTCCGTCATTATTAATAATTATCTTTTATCAACACATGCACTAGAAATAAATTAGAAATATATTTCTTTAAATATATTAGTTTTTCCAAATGTAAGTAGTTTAAGCAAATGCACTTATGAATCTCTCTTGACTCTACATGCGATACTTAGTGGAATGAAAATAATTTTTTTAAAACAATAGATTTAATATTAGATCTTTACCCTTTTTCACAAACAACTTGGTTCTAAAGGAAAAAAGACTTGTGAAAAGGAAAGTGATATCCAAAAAAGAACAAGGGGAATATGCCAATAAATTGAAAGCAGGCGAAGAAAGATGAGAAGGCAATTTGGTTTTTAACGAGAGAATTGGCTCTTTTCAAAAGGATCATATCTTTTGTTTTGATAAATAAATCTCATATAAATATAGAGATAAAATTTAATAAAATAAAATTAGAACGTAATAATACAAATAGTAGGTTTAATGTGCTTACGGAATGCTGATTGCATTTGCACGTAATTCGTAAAAAACATCATTTCCACGGGCAGAATGGATATCCGCCCTTTTCTTTATCTGTAAAGCCTTACATCTATAGAAATTTCCTAAATCAAAATGCAATCATAGTTTATCAACTACCACAAGATCTGATTTTGCTCCCAAATGTACGAAAGGGAGACTACGTATCATAAATGTCCACTCAATCTTTCTTTATAAATCTATATATTTAATTTGGTCAAAGGTTAGATGATTATAAAAATAAATAAATAATTTATTTATTATTAATAATTGTAATTATTATTTATTTATTTTTAAAATAATTATCATATTTTAATTATTTATTAAAATGAAAGGAAATAATTCTACAGATGAAGAAAAAAGAATTCTAGAATAGTAAATGTTTATACAAATATTTTATTAAAATCAAGACAATTTATATTATTTAATTAAATTATTTAGAAAATATTTAGAAAATGATAAAAAATATTTTCACTTGATAAATGAATTTATGAGTTGAGGTTAATTTTAAAATTTTTTACAATAAATTAGAGTGAATATAAAATATGAATCTCATTTTTTGAATCACGTTGTAGATGGGCTTAAACCTTTTAAAATTTCTGAATTAAACTGTTTCAATCCAAACTATGCGGAGTTGTAATTGAAATAATAGGTTATTGGAATAATAAAATGAAGGGCCTTATAGAGATAATCCCGAAGTTCGATCCATAGACAAATATAGATCCCAGTTGGAACAATAGGATTATAGAATAGTTTGGCAGTGGAAAACAATTTCATGCCAAATGTTTGTTTCAAGTCAACATGAGCTGCTAGAACTAGTGTTCCACATGTAATCATTTCCAAATTGAAGTATATATATTTCATTGCATAATTTTGCGCGCATGCTAAGAAACCACTACAACCATAATTGATGACGGTATTTGAAAGCAATAGTTATTCAATCTTGTCACCCAAGTTCTTACAGTTTATGTCTCAGAAGGGCATTGTAACTCACCAAATTTCTCTTTGGTCCTGCCCCATGATGATTTGGAGGAGGAGTGCTCTTGCAAGGAAGAATGGTAAATGATGCAGGGTTGGCACAACTGCTACGGTGAGAGAAAAAGGCTGTACACTCTTGTACTGGCCTTTGATCGGGAAGATCCCGAATGCAATTTTTTCTGATATCAAGGACCCCACTATTCACCAGCTTCCTGCACATTGGACCCAAACTTGAGAAATAATTATTTGACAACGATAGATTAGCCAAATTCCCAAGTGCACACAGAACCTCCGGTACTTGACCGAATAACAAGTTCTGGGCTAGACTGAGTTGCTGGATATTGGCCAAGCATCCCAACGAACACGGCAAAGGACCTGTCAGTTGGTTGTTGCTAGCATCGAAAAGAACTAGTTGTCTCAGTAACCCTAGTTCATAGGGAAGGCAGCCACTAAGCATATTGTTCAGGAGCAATATTTCTGTTAACGTTGAGGAAGCGTTTAAGATGCTCTTCGGAAGAGGACCAGTGAATTTGTTGTTAGCGAAGGTGAGGTATCGAGCAGGACTCGAGCCAAGTGTTTCCGGGAGCTTTTGCATGAAGTTGTTGTTGTTCAGAAAAAGAACGTCAAGATTTTGAGTGAAAACTTGTGGCGGAACCGACCCAGTAAAGGAGTTGTATCGGATGTCTAAAAAAGACAGCCCGGTGATAGCAAGAATCTCCATAGGAAAATTACCGGAGAATCTGTTGTTGCTTATGTCTAGCTCGTATAAGAATGGAAGTTTTGCAGTTTTTGTAGGTATGGCCCCAAAGAAGTTGTTAGAGTTTGCATGGAAGATGGCAAGGTCAGGAAGTTGGTCAATGAAACCGTCAAGAGAAGGGGCCGTAAGCTGGAAACCATTGAAATCGATGGCGGCCAGAGCGGTGGCAGATTGATTATCAGGTGGATTATCGCAGTAGAAGCCGGTGTAGTTGCAGATATTGGGACCAACCCAAGTCTGGGTTATGTTCAAGGGGTCGAAGGTGATGGTGTTCTTGAAGGCTTGTATAATAGGTAATAAAATGGTTAGTCTCTGGTCCAAGAAATTTAATATCTCAGGAATAATTGGAGGCAGTAACGGAGATAGTATTGGTGTTAATGGGTTATCAATAATCTGGCAACTCACACCTGCAAGAAATGGAAGCAAGACAACGAGGGTTTTTACTAAGGTTTTTGAATACAAACAAAAGCTTCCCATTTTGAAGGAGTTTGAAGAAGATGTGATGCAGAAAGAAAAAAAGGATTTTCCGTAGTGTTTTATACGACGAACAAGATAGTGTGGTTGGTGATTTTGTATTTTTATAGCAAGATAGTATTTTTATATACTACACCTTTTGTGATGGTCGGCTAATTAACATTGTCAACATCAAAACTCAATTAAAATTCTACTCAGGTGCGAAATTTCCGCTAATTATTTATTATGAAAAAATAAAACTCAAATCAAAAGTTAGCATATTTGGGTGCCGTGGATTCTAATGTTCATTAATATTAATTTATGATTATTAAATTATAAAAAAATATATAATCATTTGAGCCTTTTATCTAAAAAATAATTTATTTGAAATAGTTAAATTTATGAATTATGATATTTAAATGTCAGCGGTCAGAACCAATATTAACTTCTAGAAAACTCAAAATTAAAAAGAAGTATGAACTTAGTTCAGGGTTTCCAAACTATTGCTAAAATCACGTATGGAGTGTATATTGGTCCATGCCATAATTCCCTGCTAAATTAGTGCGTCAATCACTAGTTGGTGGGTGGACTTGGGAGCTCTGAGTGACGACTTCTGATTATGGAACTTAAACCAAGTCTATTGGTGCAAGTGGACCACTATAAACAGGATTGACTTGGTCTTTAATGGTATGAACATAGAAGTATTAGCAGCATTGAGCCCAACCAAAACTAGAACCTTTGTTTTTTTCTACTGAAAAGGCTAAGCTTCTCCTGTACCCAAAATCAAACGAACCGTTCAAAGGTATCTTCAAAACTAGAGCCCAATCACTAAATTTTAGTATAATAAAATAAAATCAAGTTGTGGTAATTTAAAAGAATAACTTAAGATTTAATTTTAATATAAATTTTTAAATAATTTTTTAACTTAAATTTTTAGAAA
>JANIHZ010000209.1:69537526-69565563 GCA_027478365.1 Erythroxylum rufum | reverse complement strand
TAAAACAAAATTTTATTTTTCAATATTTTAAACAAACCAACCACCATCAAAGGTAATGATAATCATTCCTCCATCTTAACCAACCATCATTATTATAATGATTATATCCATTCTCATTCTTTACTATATTCATTCTCATTCCTATTCTAAATAATCTGCAAAGTAATAGAGCTCATGTTGGTGGTTCTCTTTACCTTTTGGAGCAGATATTACCCCGACATTGTTGATGGCACATTGGCTATCAAGGAAAAAGGAAGGGCTCAAATAACACCTGTAAATCAACCGAGTATCGTACGTCGAGGAGACAGGCTCTATATTTGCCTTCATGAAAGGCTTGGAGATAAAGATTATGAAGAGGGCGATAAGGGTGTTGTATTATTCTTAACAGTTCTATACAAGATTTATCCAAATGCAATGAACATTCATGGCAACCTGGGCCTGAAAGTGGCAATAAGCATCCTTCACATTCTAAGTAAAGTTAGATTAGGAGAAGAAACTTAACATATGTAGATCGTGGTTAAAAACCTAATCCGGGTCTTCATATTATCCCCAATTAATCTTGAATCATTCCATTAGTGGTTTCACTAAGAAAAGCATTTTTGAAATCAATTTTAAAGCTGCATTCTTTGCAAATTGCCACCAAAAGCCTCTATATATGATGTAGTAAGAAACAAAAAAAAATTAAGCAACACTCTTAATGATAAATTTGGGCCTAATTTCACCCCAAAAAATACCTTCTAAAGGGGGGTTTGTCATATATTTATAAACTATTTTAACATTCTTTACTTTCTCAATATAGGATTCTTGACACCTCTCCCACATTTGATAGACATATTGGGCAAAGGGTTATAATAGGTCAAGCACTGCCCCAAACCATTAAGACAAGTTTAAGTTTTAATATCATGATAAATTGGGTCTAACTCCACACCAAAAGACACCTTGTAAGGGGAGATTTGACATACATTTATAAACTATTTTAATATTCTTTACTTGCCCAACGTGAAATTTTTGACACTTAATTTGAATAAACACAAGAATCCATTCATAGAGAAAGCTTAAAGCTAAATGAACATAAGAATATTATTGATTGAATGAATAATACAATGTTTAAGAGACCTATCTATAGGCTCTGACAAAACAATCCTAATTCAATGAAAAATTGGAAACTAAGAATAAATAAGAAACTTAAAGAGAAAAGAAAACTAAAACAATTAGAAAACATATATAAGTAGGAAATTTACATAACTAGAAAACTAAAATACCTAGAAAACCTATAAAAATAGGAAACCAACTCAAGTAGGAAACTTAAGAAATAGAAAATATGTTTTAATATACGTTCCATGTCAGTCCCTTCTACTTGGGAAAAACTCATCCTCGAGTATTCTAGCAAATCAGGATATAATGGCTCATCAAAAGAAAAGTCTGTCATCAATATTTCACATTCTGATTTAGTAACAATAAGGAAAGTCTGCCCTTCTATTTTGGAAGTTTTAGACTGAGAATTCTTTTGTTACGAGTGAAGCACAATTTTTTTTTAATTTTTTCTAACTTATACGCGCTTTCCCTTCCATCATACTGAGCAGCAACATCAAACTGCTAATATCTTCCCAACAGCAAGTGATATCCACAACATCAAAGTAAATATCATCCTAATATTGATCAATAAAAGGCATAGCTTACAGTGCTCAATCACTCGAAACTGGTCTCTCGATTTAATCCACCCAATTATGTAAGGATTTGGGTGTTTCTTAATCTGTAATCCTAGCTGTTTCACTACATCTTTACTAATGATATTCTCGCAACTCTCATTGTCAACAATCAAATGAAACAATCGATCTATAATAGTACAGTGTGTCCTAAATAACTGATGTTGGTTCTTATCTTCTTGTTTTGGAGCCAGAAGTAAATTACACAATTCTCTCGCTCCTCATTCTTGTACTCTACAATATTTATTTTTTACTAGGGACATCGATTTGACAAGTATCCGGATTCTCCATACTTATAGTAAACTCTAGGTATTCTCCTTACGAGCCTCCTTATTTACACCCACCTTTTCCTTACCTATAGCCTTTTCTTCCCAAATTAAAATGATTCCTACATTAATGAGATTCTAGCAAGGTTTTTGTTCTTTTTGTGAAAACTTTAGAAGCTTATCCCATATAACTTCTACAAGGAGGTTCAATTTTACCTCTCTTTTGAGCCGACAATTTTGCCTTCAAAAAAAATGTTCCTTCAATTTCAAATTTTGAGCCTCTGCAAAATTTAGATCGATAATATTTTTCTTTTATCCCCCAAGGCAAGCCTCAAACCGTCAAGAGCGTTGAGATCATCTACCCTTCTATCTCTCTGAGATCATTAGTTCAAGATAACCTCACGAATTTTGTGATATAATCTTGCACAAACCAGGAACCTTGTATGCATTGTTAATAATGTTGGAACAAAATCTTCTTGTAATCTAATGATAAAAAATCCCTCTCGATCATTCATGTCCAAAATTGAACCAAATCCTTCCCATCATGTCATGTCCTCTCTTTGACCTTCTCCCACCAAACAAAAGCAGTTCCCTTCAAACCAACTTTACCTTCCTCTCTTTTGGAATCTTATGGTAATCAAAGAATTACTCATCATCTTCGATTCAATTGGCCACTTAAAATTTGCTCTAGTTTTGAATAAAAATGACGTAATTTTATTATTTTATCAAAATGACATCATTTTTGGAAGTTTATTTTTCAAACCCTAAATTGCCCCAAAAATTGAACACATTGACCTTCTACAGTTAACTCGATTTAGGATTGGACTGTTTTAGCTAGAAATGCTTAATTTTATAAGAGACAAAAGTTTAGAAAGGGACTACTTAAAAAATGATTATATCCCTTAAATAAAATGGGAAATTATCTTAACCATAGAGAAAATATGTTAATTGCATGCCTATCATTTCTTTAAAGTTCATGCCTATGAATTAAGTTTTAACCATCTAGTTTTCTTTACCTAGAGTTCAACACGCATTAAGAGGATTCAAGCACTTTATCAAGTGAAAGGTTCTAAATGAAATGAACTAACAAATAATTTGGGGAGGCCATTACTATGGATCAAGTTCTTAAATGAACTTCTGAAATTAACAATTAAGGCTTTAAATGAGATGGAACATATGAAGTACAATTTGGTAGGGCAATGCCATTATAAATTGTTTTAAGCTTTGTTTGGTAGGGTAATGCCATTACAAGTTGTTTTAAGCTTTGTTCTTTGTGAAAGAGATTTATGTCTATGCTCTATACTTATTTATAGCAAGTTTAAAAGAGCGTATAATGGCATGACCCTACCAAATTATACTTCACATTTTCCATCTCATTTAAAGCTTGAATTGTTAGTTTCAAAGGTTCATTTAAGAACTTGATCCCACAGTAATGGCATCACTAAATTATTTGTAAATTCATTTCGTTTTAGGACCTTTCACTTGATAAAGAGCTTGAATCCTCTTAATGCATGTTGAACTCTACGTAAAGAAAACTCACGATGAACTCTAGATAGTTAAAACTTCATACATATGCAAGAACCTTAAAGAAATGAAATGATCGGCATGCAGTTAACATGTTTCTCTCTATTATTAAAGTTATTTTTCTATCACACTTTTATTTTAGGGATATGATCATTTTTTTAAGTAACCCCTCTAAACTTTTGCCTATCATTTTCTTAAGTGGAGAAATTAAGTATTTCTAGTTCAATTGAGTTTAACATATTTAATTAAATTTTAGATTAGTTTCACTTTGAAGACTCTTTTTAAATGATTTAGTCTTTTATTTTGAACGATGTTATTTTACATAATTTGAATAAATTTATATTAGATGATTTAAATTCCATCGATTTTTGATAGAGCTCTCACCAATCTAGTTCAACCTGATTTTGTGTCATGCTTACCGCTGACCAACATAATTAACTGCATGATGCCCAAGTACCTTTCATTTTTTCCGATGATTGCAACATTGACTTGATAGAATAATTATAATATTAAAATTTTTAATATGTGTACAACGTAGAACCTATTAACATGAATTGGGCGTGGATCCAACCATTGCTAAAATTACTAGAACTAGTAATTTGGTTAATTGATCCTTACACTAGAAATAAATATAGCAGTAACCGAATCGAGCCTCAGGAACTTGACAACAAGATGGATAACTCAGAAATTAAGAATTCGGGATAAACCTGCTTTGATATCATATTAAAACTTTTATTATAAATAGAGTGTATAACCTATTAACAAAATAAGGACTTAGGTCCAACTATTACTAATATGAATAGATTTGTATAATTCTTTATGAAAAGAAATTTTTGCTTGTTTTTAACAATATTTAGAACAAGAATTCTACTAAATGGAAGAAATCGAAACAATGTCTCACGTGTAGTTTATCAAGAATTACAATTTTGATAACTACATGAAAAAGAACTACTTGCATTGCTCACGGGGTGCAGTGATGAGGATATATACAGAGTAAGACTTTTGACTTGTGAGCAATATTGGTCAATAATTCGTCTAATTACTCTTATAAAAGGTGAACATCAAAAGTTGGAGTTGGTAAGAAAATTGCACGTAGATGCAAAGGTTTGCCTCTTATTTCCACCATTGTAGGAGGACTCCTAAGCTTTAAGAAAGAATGGTCGAGTGTCTTAAAAAGTGAGGGATTGGATAGTAAAGATATGTTGGATCTTTTGAAATTTATTTAATATGATTTGTCAATGCCATTAAAGTAACATTTTCTTACCATGCTATTTTTATGAAAGATTTGTAGAGACAAAGAAGAAGACTGATTGGTATGTGGATAGCTCAAGGTTATTTAAAGGGAAAAGAAGAAAAAGAAGAAGATTCGAGATGGTTAGTGAGACCTATTGTGAGACTTTGATTGCATGTTCTTTTTTCCAATTTTCACCAAAGGATGATAACATTTCTATGTTACTTGATATGGTGAATGATCTAGTCCAAATATTTACATAAGATGACTACTTGATGATAGAGGTCTTAAATGATATAGAGTTTAATAGAAACTATTTACATACAAATACTCTTCACTTAACTTTTGCAATAGAAAAATATATTCCATTGCCTTTGTTTATCGATATTTTTAGATACCTTTTCAGACCTATTAACTCCTTTAAGTATGGATCAATACTTATTGGTGTAGTAGATGGTATATTTGTTCATTTAACTTGTTTAATGACTTTATATCTCAATAGTTGTGATATTAAAGATTTTTCATCCTTAATAAATATAATAATTAATCTCAAATAGCTTGACTTGTCTCGTAATCAAAATCTAGAGACGTTGCCTGAGATATTGTGTGAATTACAATTTAAAAACATTTAAGTATTCTTAAATTTGAGAAGTTGAATAATGTTAGAGACCATAACAACACAACTAAAGAAAAAGAAAATTATTACTGATTTGATGTTGCATTTTGATGGAGATCATGTGCATTTTGATGAGAAGAGTTACTTGAAGCGTTAGAGTAACATTCGAAGATCTATTTGTTTGAAAATTTGTCTAACTTTGGAGTCACCTTTGGGGTTAATATAATCTTGGAGTCTCTTTTTGAAAATTGTTGTTGATCAGGATCTAACTTATATTTTAATGTAAAAGCATTAAAGCTACCTTTAGAGTCAATATAATATTGCAGCTTTTTTAAAAAATGTCAAATGTTAAAGTTGACTATGTAATATAAGTCAAATAGCTCTACCTCTGTGTGAACATTATCTAGCTAGTAAAGTGGTCAGAAAAACTTTTAAAAAGGGAACATAAGCTTTATACCCATTGTAATTAGTTCATTCTAACATCTGTGGTCCAATAAATGTAAAGGCAAGACAAAGGTCTATGTATTTTATTACTTTCATAGATGACTTGGTATGGTTACATCTATTTGATTTCTCACATATCAGAAGCACAAAGTTGTTTATTAAATACATGAATATAGTTAAGAATCAATCAGATAGGAAGATAAAAGGATTCTAAAATGATCGAGGACAAGAGTACTTGTATGATAAGTTCAAAATTTTATATGATGAAAAAGGAATAGACAAATAGTTGAGTATTCCAAAAACACCATAACAAAACGGTGTAGTAGAAAGATATAATAGAATGCCACTAGAAATAATTAGGTTTATGATGGCACAAGCAAGCCAATCACCTATTATGGCGATGCATTGCTAACAGTAACTTATATACTTAATTGAGTATCTACCAAATCAGTTACAATTACTACGTATAAGTAATGGACAGGAAGAAACCTGACATGACAGCTCTTAGAACTTGGGGATGTGCTGCTTATGTTTATGATCTCTCTCATAAATATGGAAAGCTAAGTCAAAGATCTTTATTAGATACTCTAAACACTCAAAGGGTATATGTTCATAGGTGAACAAGATAGTAAAGGTATAACTGAATTTAAATCACGAGATGTAACATTCTTAGAGAATGATTTTCCAAAATGAGGTGAAATAAGAAAAGACCTATTTCTATATGTAACACTTGATCACCATAATTCTATTATAAGGAATCAAAATGGGGAAATTCAACCCAGTGGGAGTGATTTGGATGTGGGAGGATGGACTCAAAATCAATTCATATTATAACCTACTAAAAGTTTACCTATAGTATTTGACTCAAGTGGGAGTAATTAGAAAATTCATGAATATGTTTATGACGAACCTCATTTATGATACTAATTAAGGATTTATTCCCCAATTTTATTTTGAAATAGGAGGATAAATTCAGATGATTATCCCACAAGAAGATGATGAGCTAAGCAATGTACTTGAGGCTCTTAATGGTCCTGCTAAAGAAAAGTAAATGAAAGCAATGAAAGAAGAAATTACTTCTTTAAGCTCAAATCAAGTATGAATTTGGTGGATATCCTTAATGGACATGAAGCTATTGGGAACAAATGGGTTGTCAAAATAAAATAAAATGTTGATGTTAGTATCGAGATATACAAAGTATGCCTCGTGGTGAAAGGATATATACAACTAGAGAGAATTGATTATGATGAAACTTTTTCATATATTTTGAGGTTTGCTTCTATTAATCTAATCTTAGTTATAATATCCAATTTGGATCTTGAATTACATCAAATAGATGTAAATACTACTTTCTTAAATGAAAAATTAGAAGAAGAAATATATATGAAACAACTTGTAGGTTTCATAAAGATATGCCAAGAACATAAAGTATGTCGGTTATTAAATTTGATATATAATTTGAAGTAATCTTTAAGGGAGTGGTATATATGTTTTCATAATGTAATAATATCATACGTATTCATATGCTTAATGAAGAACATTGTGTATATATTAAGAGATCAAAAGATAAATTTATAATTTTATCTTTATATATGGATGGCATTTTGATTACTTGTAATGACTGTGAGTTTATCGAGCAAATCAAAGAGGTTGTCATCTAAATTTAAGATGAAAGACATGGGTAAAACTGCATACATTGCTGAAGTTAAGATTTCAAAAGATCAGTCTAAAAGATTATTGTCACTTTCTCAAGCAACCAGTATCCAAAAGATTTTAGATCGATTTCGTATGCAAAATTGCAAATCAATAGATAATTCTATTGTTAAGATGAAGGTGCCCATCTACGCCACAAGAAAAGGAACAAGTGAAGAAAATTACCTATTTCTATATAATTGGAAGTCTCATATATGTAATAATATGTACAAGACTAGGTATTTGTTATGTTGTTCGAATGGTGAGCAGATATTACTCAAATTCGACACAAGCACATTGGAAAGCAATAAAGAGAATATTGAGGTATCTAAATGATATAGTGGAGTATGCATTATACTATCAAGGTAATCTATGTATATAAAGATATACGAATGCAGATTGGGGAGAAGATTCAGACAAAAGAAATTTTACTTCGTATTTTTTTCTTGCTCAATAATAGAGCAATATCATGAAAAAGTAAAAAAAATCTTACATTGCATTGTCTACAATAAAAGTTGAACTCGTTGCCTTTTTAGCAGTAGCACCAGAAGTTATATGGCTTTAACAATTCTTGGTTCATTTAGGAGTAACTAAAAGAAAAATTGAACAAGTGACAATTAACTGTGATAGTCAACTAGTAATAACGTATATAAAAAATCACAAATTTCATTGTAAAACCAATCATATAGATGTCAAATGCAATTACGCGAAAGTTATAGTTGTAAGGGAAGAAGTAAACATGAAGTATATATCTCCACGAAATATGGTGGCATACCCATTGATAGCCAATTTTCAAAGATGTGTATATTGGGCATATGAAGTCACTAAGCTTATGTAGATGTTGAAATGTAATAAGAAACATTTCTCTAATTGTATTTTCATTTTTTGTAATGTTATATTTAAATGAGAGTATTTAATGGAGATTATACATTGTACAATACTTGATTTATAAATACATTCGTCTATCGTATGAGAGAGAGAGAGAGATGAATTAAGAGAATATGAGACAAACTAGAGATTGGCTTTCTCATACAGGCAATCACCGCCGGTGATTTGTGATCACTAAAAATGAGGGAGGTTTAAAGTTTGTTATCTAGGTGATAACTGAGTGCAAGAAACTTAAACCATAAATTCTACAATAAATTATAAGGAACTTGGTACAGAGTTATTACATAATTATATCTATCTTAAGTTACCAAATGTTAATTCTTAAAAGTAATATTTTAGAGTAGATAAGTGATTGCAAGTTAAACATCCGGTATGTTTGAATTAATCTCTGTAAAGTATTTTGTGCATAAAAGATATCCACATAAAGATAATATAAGTTAATGTTGTTAACATATGACTCGATTATGTGTGCAAATATAACTATAAAAGGATTAATGTAAGTTATAAGATCTCAGCTTACATTGTATGAGACCTTTAAAGTAAAGGCACCTCATTAAATACTTGTAAGATACTTGTCTAATTTTTTAGAATTAAATTTAAGATTTACTACTTTATAATATTACCAGTAAATCGTGGACTTACGAAACAATTTTAGAAAAGAAAATTAAATGTGATTTAATAGAATGCAGAACAAAAAAAAGTCATTGTGTTTAAGGACTCACATAAAATGTATTTAAAGGTGGCCGTTATATCTTAGAAAGATAACTCAATACAATCGTGATATGATGAAACAAATGAGATAAAAATGATATTAATGTGAGATATAACTTAAGGTATATATCTACTCAATAACATATTGGTCCTAAGATCAATTCATTAATTAAGATGCCATATCCTAATAGATATATGACAATAAGCTCTTGCTGTAAATTGGTAGCACGAGTTATTTTATTGATATTTTTTAACGAAATTTTAAGAAAAGAGTTTTTATAAATAACTAATCTCAAGAATTGAAATTTTTTAATAAATGAAACCAGTAGTAATTATTGGTACCATTTTCCCGTTTCAATAATAGAAATCTACTTTTTTCTCATGTCTACTTCGTGAAGATTTTAAATGTGAAAAACTTTCTTAATTGCTTGTCTTTGTTTCAGTGGACCAACAAAGCTGTCATGTTCCACACATCTAATAAGAAAAGCTAAAAACTCTTATTACGGTACTAATGTTCTATTAAATTTTATCTACACATTTACATGAATCTTACATAAATATTTAAATAAGATTTAATAGAATAAGGTTGAAACATATTTTTAAAAAAACTTCATGCAATCATTAGAAATTTTATTAACATCCAAAATTTGAAAAGTTCACTAACACGTAACTATATTCCTAATTAATAAAGATGTTATTTTTAAAAATATAATTCTCTTATAATTCTTTTAAATTAACGCGTGCAAAGATAAATATTTTAAGTAAACAACACACTGAGTTTATGATATTTGTTGAAATTGACGTTAACAATCTTTTTTAATTAAATTTAAAAATAAGGATAATTTTTTTAATCATATTTAAAAATTAAATATGATTAAATTAGGCAACTTAATAGTCATTAACGTGGGGAAATAACATTAGTGAGTATTTTAATCATGCTTTACATGATACTCAACCTCCTAAATGTTTTTCTTATTGTCAATGATTCTTTCCCAATCATAGACCCAATGACATATATTATATTGCTTAGACCGGTGAAGTTGCGAGATCGCTTGGAATAATAAAATTGGTGTACCCAACCTATCAAGAGCAAAACTACAATTGACTTTATGAAACAAACATGCACTTACGTCACCAATACTAACCTATAGATTGAATTCTAGGATTTCACGCATTTATTACTACATGTAATTGGTTAATTGGAACAACTTTGTAACACGTAAGGTTAACCACTATTAAACGCATTTTAGTGAGATTTTTATTAAATGTTATTTTTTGTTTATAATATAATGAGTTAATTATAATATAAAAATTATATACTATCAAAATTATATAATATCAAACTTTCTCAAATTTCACATTAATACAAAATTGAATTATGACGATGATTAAGTTACTACTTCTGTCTTCATTTTTAAAGTTTAAATAAAAAAAGACAATTCTGCTTTTCCCTCCGATGGTGCCAAACGTCCGTGCCAACACGTGGCGACAACCCATTTGCTGAAACTCCCCTATAACTATCAAACTAAAAGAATCCTAATTATGGTCAAAAAGAGCTGGAGAGACCCACACAACTCTCCAAGTTTAGGCTTATAAAGACAAGATATTAACTCCCTACTTCAAAGCAGCATTGGTCTACAGAGTTTCGTTAGCTCCTAAATTTTCAATCTTTTGGTGCTCTAGCCCTCAAGAAAGATCACGGGCCGGAGAGACCCTTTTCAAACGCATTACTTGACATGGGTCTGTCAAGATCCGTCGCCGTGGCGCTGGCCTTGATGGCCTTGTTCTCCGTCTCCTCGGCGTTGGACATGTCCATTATTGACTATGACATCTCGCACGGGCAGTTTCCGGACAGGAGCGAGGCTCAGGTCCGGAGAATGTACGAGATGTGGCTGGTCAAACATCGGAAGCACAGCAACGATTTGGGAGAGAAGGAGAAGAGGTTTGAGATTTTTAAGGATAATCTTAGATTCATCGACGAGCATAACTCTGTCGAGCGGAGTTACAGGGTCGGTCTTAACCGTTTTGCCGATCTGACCAACGAGGAGTACCGCGCTAGGTACTTGGGTACGAGGATGGAGATGAGAAACAGAACGTTGGGGTCCAGAGGACCGAGTATGAGGTACTTGCATGCGGTCGGCGATGAGCTGCCGGCAGAAGTCGATTGGAGAGCCAAAGGGGCTGTTGTCCCTGTCAAAGACCAAGGGCAGTGTGGTAAGTCTTTTGTTGTCTGGATTCTCCGAGTGTTTAGGTGTTTAGGTATGGGTGGGACCAAAGAACATGTTTTTACCAAGGGAGTGTCATCCTTTTTTATTTGAGCAATTATAGATCGATAACTACTCTTTTTATTCGGAAAATTTGTGTAAAAATTCTTGATTCTTAATAACCTGTATGATAGATTTGTTCTGTTACAAGCAATTGTGGATCTTACATGAGAGTAAAGACATTGCTGAATTTGAGTTATGAACTTTGATGTTCAACTGATTTTACTTGCTGGCTTATACTAATTTTTGGTTGTGATGCTTAACATCGATTCTACTTATTAGCTTTGTGTAATGATTAATTCTTTAAGGAAAGTTTCAATCTTCTTTAACGAAATTGTTTAATACCTACTGTACTTAATTGTTTAAATGAAGTTTCTATTGGTTGCGTTTGATGCTCAGTCAAGTTCAATTGATTGGTTTACGGTGTAAGCCCTCATATTCCATTTCTGCACTAGTTGTGATTGTATTTCATAAATCATGTTCTTTCTTTTTTCCTCTTGTTTTTTTCTGTATTTATGCTGTTCTTATTTGCTTGTTCGATATCAAGGGAGTTGCTGGGCGTTCTCAACTGTTGGTGCAGTGGAAGGGATAAACCAAATAGTAACTGGCGACTTAATCTCCCTGTCTGAGCAAGAGCTTGTGGATTGCGATAAATCCTACAATCAGGGATGCAATGGAGGACTCATGGACTATGGCTTTCAGTTTATAATCAACAATGGTGGTATTGATACAGAAAAAGACTATCCATACAAGGCTACTGATAACTTGTGTGATCCAAACAGGGTATCTTTCAAACCTTTAACACCATATCAGAAGATTAAAGCTGAGAATCATGATATTTTCTATCAGAATTTTCATGTTTAAATTGATCATTACTTTTTCTACAGAAAAATGCTCGAGTTGTTACCATTGATGGATATGAAGATGTTCCTGAAAATGATGAGAAATCGTTGCAAAAGGCTGTGGCACATCAACCAGTTAGTGTAGCCATTGAAGCTGGTGGCGGAGCTTTTCAACTTTACCAATCGGTAATTTATTCAAATTTGTTAAATTATTCAGACTTATCTAGTTTTGTACATCTATATATGTTTAATAACAGTCACATTTAGAGGTGTTTGAACTATAATATTTAATCTATTACTGACATAATATATGGGAATAATATATATGAAATGCTAATTGTATTTTATACTCCTAAGTTGTCTGTTCTATCTTCTAATGAAAAATGTCACATTAAAATGACCAACTTAGATACATCATCTATCATAATAACTTAACTTTTTGTGGAAGCCTTAAAAACTAAAATTGATGAAAATGCACATATTGTTTTACTTTATCAAATCCAAAACTAGAGAAAGTAATTGAACTCTTAAATGAAATTTGAGGTGCATATGATATTTTAATATCCTGCCAACAGAACTGTTAGAATACATTTTGATCTTCTTTTTGTCAATCCAGGGTGTTTTCACCGGTATCTGTGGAACAGAGTTAGACCATGGTGTGGTTGCTGTGGGATATGGCACTGAAAATGGCAAAGATCATTGGATTGTGAGGAACTCATGGGGTCCTGATTGGGGAGAGAATGGATACATCAAAATGGAACGTAATGTGGCCAATACTAAAACTGGCAAATGTGGTATTGCAATTGAAGCTTCATATCCAATTAAGAACGGTGCAAACCCCCCTAATCCTGGCCCAACCCCTCCATCTCCGGTGAACCCACCACCACCACCAAAACCATCCACCGAATGTGACGACTATTACTCCTGTCAGGCTGGAAGCACATGCTGCTGCATATATGAGTATGGAGAGTTCTGCTTCGGGTGGGGATGCTGCCCTCTTGAATCTGCAACCTGCTGTGATGATCATTCCAGTTGCTGCCCACATGAGTATCCTGTCTGTGATGTTGATGCTGGAACCTGTAAAATGGTAAAAAGAAACGTGTCTTTACCTGTACTATAAATACAATTCACTTCTCTTGACATTTTGGTAACTGATTCTCTCTTTGTTAAACAGAGCAAGGACAGTCCATTGAGTGTAGCAGCATTAAGGCGTAGTCCTGCTCAAACAACTCGGTCCCACTAAGCATGAAATGGTCTAATAAGTTCTCAGGTTGCGATTGTTATTCTTAAGCAGGGAAGCTTTGGAGGAATGCTTCGTCTTTAATTTGCTTTTATGATGTTTGTAAATACATTCTAATGTTTACTAAGCAAAGACAGGTCAAAACAACCTTTCCTAGAACTTCACTAATCTGCTGATTCTGGTGACCGCAACATATGTATTTGCTCATGCGTTCCCTTGTTCCGCGGCCCAAATCTCGGACCAATCGGCCTCTTTGTAGCTATTGACTTTTTCTTAAGCTATTTAGCTTTGGAAAGCGTTATAGTGTAAAAGCCCAAAAGTATTTATAAGATTAAATAAAAATCTTTTCAAATTATCTCATATTGTTTATATGGTTCGATTATATCTTTTGAAACCTACAATTAAAGGCACATTTCTATTTTCAGTTAATGTTTTTATTTTTTATTTTTTAATTTTTTATTTCTATAATTCTATTTTTAATTATACTTTTCAATAAAAACAAAAATAAAACATTAACTGAAAATTTTTATTAAAAAATAGAATTATAGAAATAAAACTTAGCAGACTGTAAAATAATGTAAATAAAAATAAAAAACTAAAAGTGAAAAATAGAAATAATGGAGGGTGATTGTTTACTATTGTGGTTCTGTCATTGTTATTACCTTATACCCAATTGAAGGCAATTTATGAGGCAGCATGGTCGCTGACGGCCTTTTTCTGCTCTGACGCACTGCCATTTCTGTATCAATAA
Source organism: Erythroxylum rufum (assembly GCA_027478365.1). Taxonomy (NCBI): domain Eukaryota; kingdom Viridiplantae; phylum Streptophyta; class Magnoliopsida; order Malpighiales; family Erythroxylaceae; genus Erythroxylum; species Erythroxylum rufum. The sequence goes on along the minus strand of JANIHZ010000209.1, from coordinate 69,551,388 downwards.
TCTAATCAGACACTCTGTCTGTGGTCATCAAGGTACTGTACATGCTTATCCTAATAATGGGACCTGAGTTAAGAAATGTTACATTTCAAAAGCATGAGACAAACATAATCTATACTTGACTTAGGATTCTATGTATTAAAAAATCTTGAGACCATAGACCATAGGTCTAAATTATACAAGAAAAGATTGATCCTTTAAGATGTTAAAAAGACAAGCTTTGACAATTTACACCTATATATAAAAAAAAAACTTATGTCTTCTTGCAGTCAATTTTTAGGAACTTTTAATCTCTTATGGAATATGTTTTATAAATCACTCGGTTGAAAACTCTCTTGAGACGTATCAGAATCACTTGGTTGAAAACTCATAATATAACTCCGATGAAGCATATCGGTAAAATATTTCATAAGTTACAAAACTATACATATATGTATCAAATTATATTTTTTAAAAAATTAATTAAATCCAAGAAAATTGAGTATCCTTTATCTAAATGTGTAAGAAGAAAATGTGAAAAGTAGAAATGGTCAACAAAGATAAGATCTTTTTTCCACGGATATTATAAATTTGTCATTTTGAGACAATAACATAATATATATCTTTGTGCCCGATACAAATTAACTATGTGTAACTCTTTAGTCTTTTGGGTTAAAATTAGGACAAAAGGGGCATTTAGTATGTATCTGCTTTTCTAAATTTATCCGGCAGCGATATGGTGTGATCATTAGTATATCTTAAACGGTAGTCCCACCCTTTTTACACCGTTTGATCTATCCGGTTTGCTTATACCACTTTGCTTGTACCAGTTTGGTTGACTAGAAAAGCACGTGAAATGACAGATATGCCATCCTTGTAACTGATAGTACCAAACTATTGTCTCCTTTGTCCTTCCGTCTGATCTCTTCCTACCCGAATTTCAGTTTCAGTAAGCTCCAGTTTCTCTTCCTTGTCGAATCACAGCACAATCAGGTGTAGCCCTAACCCTAGATCCCTAATTATTTTTCTTTCACTAATGTCTTTGCTGTCTCTGTTTCGACCAATTTCAATTGGGTTTTGATGCTTTTGCTTTAAAAAAAAGAGCAATCTGAATATGTGGTATTGCATGTCGGATTTGTGTGCAAGTGGTGGGGCCTTCTCTGTATGGTTTTGGTCTTCGGAGTAGTTTTGTTACTAGAAAGTGGGAAAATTATCATGTTTGCGATTAATTAGCTTGAAAGCTCAGGATTTGAAAAGAGGCTATTTGTTGAAATGGAGTTGATGCAGCTAAAATCGATCACACAAATTTACTTTTCTGTTGTTTTCGAGGTGGGACATTGGGGAAGTTGTTGCCCCTTTTGTGTTTTGATGCTCCTATGTTTATGTTTATGTTTGTGTTGGTGTTTGTGTTCTTATTGCAGTTGGTCGTTGCAGTGGTCTTTGTTGGCTCTGTAAGTTTCTGTATATGCCAGATCCTTGAGACAAAATGGATTCAGTATCCGTTGATTCATCAGCTCCGTCTGTTAGACCTAATGCTAGAATTCCTGCTGCTGTCAATCCTGTACCGGATAATTCTGCCCAAGAAGCTCCCTCGAAGCTGTCTGCTGCTGGTATAGCATCATGGGCCAAAAATTTGAAGATCCCTCAGCCTTTATCTTCGACTCAAGATGCGTCACCAACAGGGAGTCCTGGAAAATCAACCTTTTCACGTTTCACTAGCGGACTTGGACTGAATCTGCACCCTAAATCGCCTCCTTCAGATGAAAGTCTTGAAGGGACTTCACGATCTGGTTTATTTGGGACCATTACGAAGGGGCTAGTTGACACGTCAAAGAATGCAGTCAAAGCAGTACAGGTCAAGGCACGGCATGCTGTCTCTCAAAATAAGCGAAGATATCAGGTGGATTACATTGCCTGTAAATCGTTTTGATCTCAAATGAACGATCATTTATTGCCATTCTTATTGGTTCTTTCACTTCTCACGTTGATTTAGTTTTATATTTCCTTTCCTAATGTTTTCATGTTTTATAGTGATGAGAGGAGGAGGTGAGAGGTATTTTTTGCAGTTTGATTGTTTGTTCTATAATCCTCTTTCTAGACACCGTGTCATTAGTATTACACAGAGGTGTTTCCTAAGAAAATGGGTCAACTCTTGCATTGGAAATAGGCTGGGTTTCTCCAGCTAGTAGAACTTTCCTTCTTGTGCAATGCATTGTTTGAGGATTTGAATCGTGATGCTGATTCTTGCTAATATCTTGATAATAAATGTCTACACAGAGATTTTGTTTTAACTAATTTTTTTTTTCATGTATTTAATCTTCATTCTGCCCTTTGTATCCAGGAAGGAGCATTTGATTTGGATATGACATATATCACAGAGAACATAATAGCCATGGGATTCCCTGCTGGTGATATGAGTTCTGGGTTCTTTGGATATGTTGAGGTAGGCATGCTAATTTGTAGTTAATAATCAGACTTGATTCTTCTAGTGATCAATAATGAACTACTAGCTTTGTTATGCAGGGTTTCTACAGAAACCAAATGGAAGAAGTGATTAATTTTTTTGAAACCCATCACAAGGTAAATGGATATAAAACAATGATTTTTTTTTCATTATTTACTCTTTGTTCATTTCTTGTGTCTTCTGTAACCTCTACAAGTTCTTTTGTTTGGCGTGCAAGAGGGTCATAGTTCTATTCCTTTGTGGGTATGATCTGTACCATCTTCAGCTTAATAGTGGGTACTGGTGTTGGGTTATAGAAACCGCCTAGATTCTTATACTTGTAATTAGACCTTGTAGTTTTCCTAATCAATGATTTGACTGCATACTTATGCAATGTGGGATTTGAATTGCTGGCGTGCTCATCTTGTTGTTGATAAGTACGTCGAGTTTCTTTCATTCGCCTTCTACACCTAGCAATGGCTTTTTTGGACTTCTAACGTTGTTTTATCCTAATCTTTGACCTTTGGTTGACTTTCTATTTGCAGGGCAAGTACAAAGTTTACAACCTTTGTTCTGAAAGGCTGTATGATGCATCCTTGTTCGAAGGAAAGGTGTGGTACTGTTTTTTAATATCTGATGCAGTAGTAAAGCATACATATCATTGTTTGCATCAGTAAAGCAGATTTGAGGATTGTTGTATTTCAGCTCAAATTTGGTCTGTCGTATTTGTTGTGTTGTATAATGTATTTTCTTTCTTTTATTTTCCCTCTTTTGATACTTGAATGCTTTAAAGATTTCTATCGGCAATAATTTTATTGATAGCTTCTTATGTATGTCGCATGAAATTGTTTGTTAGGTGGCTAGTTTTCCATTTGATGATCATAACTGCCCCGCGATTCAACTGATAATTTCATTCTGTCAAAGTGCTTACTCCTGGTTGAAGGAAGACATTGAGAATGTCGTGGTTGTGCACTGTAAGGCTGGAATGGCAAGGACAGGATTGATGATTTCTAGCCTTCTTCTATACTTAAAGGTAAGATATGGATCTCTTTTCCAGTTGAATTGTACTTTGTTTTGACATTTATCAAATTGTTGTGGCAAAATACATGCAGTTTGTTTTAAATGCAGCAGAATGAGAAACATAGAACAATCCTGGATGCAATCTCAGCTGGTTTGAGATTATATGCAGTGATATATATATTCTATTACCTATGATGTAATTTGTAAATTAGTCAGTGTTATGTTAATATTACCAAATAGTTTATGTTGTTAATTAACCTTTTGTTTGCAGTTCTTTCCTACAGCTGAAGAGTCAATGGATTACTACAACCAGAAAAGATGCATTGATGGGAAAGGGCTTGTTTTGCCAAGCCAAATTGTAAGTGAGCCATTACCTTTTTTCTTTTCTAAGGAAAATACACATTTAATCTCTTTGCTGAGCCTTCTTCTCATCGTATCTGATAGTTACCATTCTGTTGTTATTTCTTTGTAGAGATATGTAAAATATTTTGAGCGCATCATGACATACTTCAATGGTGAAAACCAACCTGGGCGTAGGTATGCTTGTTGCCTTGCATTTGTCAGAAGCATTATTTGTTTCTTCAGTTACGAAATTGACGCTTTCTGCAGGTGCATGCTTAGAGGATTTCGACTCCACAGATGCCCTTATTGGATCAGGCCTTCCATAACTATCTCAGATCACAACGGTGGGTGTGCCATTATATATAAAGATTCCATTTTCCTTTTCTTCGCTAATTCTGCATTGCCAATTCAACCATTGCAACTAAGTTGGTATATTTGTTTTTTTTTTTGCATCTCATGAGCAGATAGAAATGCTTTATACCTTCCTTTGTCTTCCTTCGTATGCCTTTGAGCTTCAGTTTTTGGCTTGATCTGTTCTCTTTGATGGCAAATCAAACATATTTGCGGCATAATGTGTTTCTTTCCACATCTTTATTGTTCTGGAAAATGTGTAAATCCCATTGGTGTCTTTGCTTGATAGAAGAACTAAGCTACACATGTTCAGGATGGGTCTTCACTGCTCTGCTGCATTTCTTTCTCCTCTTCCTTTTCTCTTTTTCCTTCTATTTCAAAATGTGAAACAAGATGAGTGGACACTTATAGAGATACAAATGATGAGTGGCAGTTAAACTTCACATTACTTTATATGTTAGATAAATATCAATTTATCAAGTATGAGTTATTCAAATTCTTGTTTATCTCTTCAATGCTTTCTTTATATACAGGTGTGCTCTTCTCCACCAAAAAGCATCCCAGAACCAAGGATTTGTCGGTAGGTTACTTTTCAGTTTCATGAAACAATTGCTGTCATGCCAGGAGTCTCTGGAAAGCTCTATTAAGAATGTCTTCTCTTTTATGGACCACTGGATAATCTAATGTCTTCTCTTTTATGGACCACTGGCTAATTCTAGCTTTTTATAAGGATTTAACTCTTTTCCAGTATGACAATTCTTGTTTCTTTTGCAGCCTGAAGATTACTGGTTTACGGCACCTAAGAAAGGAGTTATGGTCTTTGCTTTGCCAGGGGAGCCTGGTCTGACAGAAGTGGCTGGAGACTTTAAAGTCCATTTTCATGATCGCCAAGGAGATTTTTACTTGTCTGTATTTGACCTTTTAAAAGAATATACTGCTATGATCATGAACAGAATGTGAATTACTTAGTACTTCCTTTGTAATTTCAGTTGGTTGAACACAACAATGATGGAAAATAGAAAAATCTTGAATACTGGTGACATTGACGGGTTTGACAAGGTAATCTAATTCTCACTTAACACAAAAACCCCTGTTTTCTTTCTTGCTGATTAATCATGGTGAAAGTGCTGTTTCATCTACCAACCTGACTCTTGTCAGATGTCTTATATTCTCCATGCTTCAAGTAGGCCTAACAATCTTACATCATTTTCTGCAGAGAAAGCTGCCTTCCCCAGGATTTCAGGTTGAGGTTGTTCTTGTAGATTATACTGCGCCCGTTCCATCAGCTTCACCTACAGAAACTACTGTTAAGAAACCAGAAGACAGTTCAAATGTTGCACAGGCCCCATCTGATACAGCCACAGCTGCAGCTGCTCCAAGTCAGAATAAGAACCAATCGAGTAGTGATAAAGATGACGTTTTCTCAGACAGCGAGGCAGAGGAATCTGTATCTTCAAGAAACAGGCCAGCTCAAGCAACTTCTCAAGACGGGACTGCAGTGAAAACCTCCACTACAAATGACAACACTGTTAAACCAGATCAGGCACAGGGTATAACTCATGCAACAGCGCAACTTACTTTGGGAGGCGCAGGCTCCCAGGCTTCTACTCAACCAAAAACTGATGGAGCTGGATCAGGCTTCGAGATTAACAATTCAGGTAGTGAATTCAAAGCAATGGCTGCTGATGCATCCGTCTTCACATTTGGAGACGATGAAGACTATGAAAGCGAGTAAAGGTCAAGGGCATGTTTATGTCATTATAGAAAGTTGTATATATGAATTGGCTTGCAAGTTATACACCCATGTGGATGTGGTGATTATGGTTTGATCAGTCCATATCGAGTAGTAGTGTTAGAGTCAGCTTCTGGCTTTATCTGTTGTTCGAGCTGAAAGCAAGCTGGTGGGCGGAGAAATTACTGAATCTAGTTGTTGCACCAATTAGTTGAATTCGTTTTATTAATTCCTTTAAATAGTTGATTTAACACATTTTATAATGTTATCATTCTTTTGAGCTAGTAGTCCATAAATGGAGCTTCCTGAATCTTGGACCACAGGTTTAGTTCTTGCCAAATGGGAACGATATTGTTTTTAACGAATCCTGAAGTGGGTCAAAATTTGAGGAATTTCTATGGAGTCCACAAGAATTTGTGTGAAACAATGAAGCAATCCTATCTTGTGAAACAGTACAAGGTCAGAGGCTTCTGCATGTGTTGGTAAATGTTAAGTACAGAATCAGGCTCTGCCTCAATTTCATGGAAATTGTTCTTGAAAGTCAGTTGTATTCTGTTTAGTAAACGAAGAATGGACCAATTCTAATTTCTAATTCTAAGTTCTAACACACATCTCATCTTCCTCGTTATTTAAACAAATGTCAATGCAACACAAAGTCTTCCTCTCTCTTTTTTTCATTATTTTTCCATATTTATTTCTCTCTGACAATTTCCTTCAATTTTATTTAAAAACCTTATATTCACGTGATTGGTAAGTTGTTGCGTCAGTTTAAAACTTTACCCGATGCACATCTAAACAATATCGAATGCAGATTCTTCTGTTTTCTTTGAAAAAATCTCGGGGCGGTGAATTGGTAAAGAGCTTTATTGACTTAAATAAGGTTGCGGTTTGCGGGTTCGAACCGCTCTCATGTATGTAATCATTTAAAATTTGAGACCAGAGTTTTAGCTTTCGTAAAAAACCTATTCGATTCGAGTGAAGATTAATCTAAGCATGAATGACTAGAGATCCTCCTTACAATATCTAGCGGAAACACCCCAAAAAAAAAAAAAAAAAGCCAACGCTTTATTGATAGCAGAATAAAAGCAGAATAACGGGACAGATCCGAATTATGAACCCCCGACAATAACTGCAAAAAAAAGACAATAATGAAGAGCGTGTACGAGCGTAAATTTGCAAGATTTATCACGTGCACTGGTCAAAGTCTTCGCTCCATGATCTACCGCTTTTATAGGTAATATTTTTAACCAGGTGACGGCAGCAAGCACCACCTTAGAAGGGAAACGAGCAGAATTCCTACGGTGAAAAAAGAGTTGAGAAACAACGGAACATCGGAATGGATAAAACCATTAACGTGCTTAATGTAATTAATGTTCGTTCCACTCGGTTTACCGAACCCGAATATAAAAAGAGATGGTGGGTCGTTTATGCAACAAGTAATTTTTGACCAGTTTTACAGGTCAGCTGTCGGTCACCTCCCATCCAATGTCGGTTTCTGGTATTCAGGGACAGCTTCTTGAAGTCACTGGTAATGTTGTTGTTGATCTAATTCTTTGTTTTGAGCTTGGTCCTTTTATGGGTTGCTTTTTGTTTTGTGTTTGGGTTCAGTGGTTGCCTGCACCAAATTGAAAGACACAGAATGGATTTCAAGGCAAGATCCTTATGTTTGCCTTGAATATGGTAGCAATAAGGTCCGTACACGAACCTGCACAGGTACCTGCCTGAAAGTTCCTTTCTTTGCGTGCATCTGTGTTCTCTATTTTCTTATGTTGATTTCCTGGTACCTTTTTAGGAATGTCACTGAAACCCCTTTTAACTCTGCTTTTCAAGAGTTTGACTTTTTCAGTTAGTATTCTTGTTTGGTTAAGATTTGTAGCTGATGAATCATACGGAACTTATTTTCCCTTTTTTAATTTATTTTGCTTGGTTGGTTTAGATGGTGGTAAGAATCCTACATTCCAAGAGAAGTTTATATTCACCTTGATTGAAGGGCTAAGAGAGCTAAACATTGTAGTTTGGAACAGCAATACCTTAACTAATAACGATTTCATTGGCAGCGGAAAGTGAGTATTCTTTTTATCTCTTTTATGCAGTGATGATTCGTTATGTTGATGCTCTGGGTCTGATGTTAATCTAATCTCATGGAAATTACTGAACTTAGGGTTCCGTTGCATAAAGTTCTGTCTGAGGGCTTTGACGATTGCACTTGGCCACTTCAAACTAAAACTGGCAGGTAATGTTAATGCAATTACTTTTGACTTTGACTTGGGATTGAATTCTTTGAATGCCAGTATTTCTTGAAGTTCTTGTGTTTAAATATACGCAAACAAGTTCGATCCTTGCATGTTTGTTCTTAATAGCCTTGTGCACATCTTCTGGCTATGAGGTATTGAAATGAAAGTCGTATTTACCCTGCTGTAATAGCTTATGTATTATTCACAAAGATGGTATTGAATTCTATTAACAAGAACAAAAGAAATGGTGAACTTATCCATGGTTTTTGGATATAAGAGAGCGACTTTTAGGCATTGCTAGAACATCACTTCTGTGGTTTTATGTTTACAGGTTTTGAATTTTCAAGGGCATAGCATTAATTATTTTTGTATTTGTGGTAATGTTGCCTAATGTCCATTATTTGTTAAGTGCATTGATTGAATGTTTGAGATTTCTTGGTTCCTCCTTTTTCATTCTCATAGCATGCTTTTGTCCATGTCCCTGCGTCAGAATTTTTTGCAAGGAGGGAAGGTTATGTTTATGAGTGATAGAAAGACAGACATGTATTATGTTACCATGAGTTGGATGACCTAAGTATCTTTTTAAGAGTGTTTTGCCCCGTTGCAGAGCTGCTGGAGAAGTGCGACTTATAATGCATTATGCTAATGCCAAGGCAAGTTATTTTGGTGACCTGAAATTTTAGATATCCTATTATGTTCTGTATCCAGGAAGATTTCTTGTTTGTTGCGGGCTTACAAATGTGTTTGTGCAGAAAGCTGCAACACCTTCAGCACCACTTTACTCAGCACAACATCCTCCTCAAGTCTCAACATACTCAGCACCGCCACCAGCATACCCAACCGCTTATCCACCACCAGCATATCCAGCCGCTTATCCACCACCAGCTACAGCCTACGGTGGCCCATCTCCTTATCCGTCATACCCAGTTAATCAAGCATATCCACCGCCTGCATATCCCCCTCAACCAGCTGCTTACCCCCCTTCACCATATCCACCACCTTCAGCTTATCCTCCATCACCATATCCACCTCCTCCTCAAGGTACACCCTACTATCCTCCTGTTGAGTTCATGTTGTTTTGTTTACATCTGCTGTTAAATGCTGATATTCAATCTCAATTGTGGCTAACTCTAGCTTTCTTTTGTTTTAGGGCATTATCCTGGAAACTATCCCCCGCCATATTAAGAAGAAACTCTTGCTCATCCAAGTGAAAAAGCATGTAGATTTAACTGTTATGTATAGATGATTAGAGTTCAAGTGCTTAGTTTCTCAGTTTGCTATCGAGTGCCAACTATGAATATTTTCAAGTTTTTCATGAATTTTAAGTTCAATTGTTAATAAACTTTGTGCCTCATTTTGACAAGTATATTTTTTTGTTTGCAATACATTGTTTGCCCCTCTCATTTTATTTTTGTGTTTGCATCGATAATGTTGATTGTGACCGGGTATTGGCTCAATTAAGCTAAAGAATTGATAACAATGGTCATGACAAATACAGTGCAATCAAAGGTTAGACTATCCGAGACCTAGTTCAAGTTAGGCACGTTCTGGTAGCAATTCTTCAATCTGCTTTTGTTTTCAGTTTCTGGTTACATATACTCTCCCTCCGTCATCAACTGTGTGTCTGTTTAGAATATTTGATCTTCTAAGTGTAAACAACAATCTTATAATACTTGGAAGTCAACCTTGCTATGTTTTCAGGAACTTGTCATCGGACGCTACAAACAATGGCCAAAGCTCATAGCTACAAGGTTTTCTTAGATTAAAAGGGCCAACTCTTGAGCCTGGGGGAGGATCGTAAACTTTAAAGGGGCTCGTCCAAAGAAAATATATCTATGAAATAAAATAACTCAATGGTAAGGAAGATACACGTTGAATCATGAATAAGTGAACATACTAACAATGTTGCAAGCAGAGACACTGCTCATTGATAACAGCTCAACTGGTGTTGCAAAGTTTCGGTTTCCAACTAATATGGCCCCAAAACATGTTCCTACAGCAATTTTTATCTAGTCTAAACCAACTTTCATGCTTCCTCCACCTAGTTCAGCAAGCTAGCAAGTATAGCTAAGTCACTGTTTTGTTGCTACTCCCCTTGCCTTAGTGGAGTAGAATCAGTGGACACCATTGATCAGAAACTGCAGTGACTCCTGCGTATGGTTTCTTGATTGTTTGCGATGTTGTTTAATATGCCATGATAAGGTACATTACGTTTTTATCTACAGTTTATCTCTGTTCACATGTCTTATGATATTTCTTTTCAATACAAGAAGTCTATGTTCTGCTTCTGTGCTACATGAGAGAATCAGTTTCATTTCTATTCACTTTGCACACAGGCCGGAAGTGTTAAATACAGCAACAACAATGATAACACTCAGCGACAGTTTAGTTGAAACTTAAGATATGAAGAGATTCAGTAATACACAATTTTAAGCTTAACTAGTGGAAAAGGTTAGAAGTGCTTACTGGCAGAAGTTAATTTGGAGGTGGATACAATGTAAGTTGGCAATCTATCAATCTCCCACTTATTAATTACTTCCAGTAGGACAAATGCTGCTTTGAAGGCCCACTGACTCTCACTTCACAGGCAACAACACATGAAACCAATCAATTGAGAAATGCCAAAATCATTAGTTCCGAAGGTAATAATGTACCTGTGGAAATCATGGGTTGCACTGGAAATAATGCCACATACATTCCATATACATATATCTATTCCAGCTCTAGTGGGCAAGTCAAAGGTCTCCAGCTATCGACTGGTAACTTTTGATGGGAATTCATGTTTCTCCTTCAGGTCAAAGCCAATGTATACCTGAGGTATCATGTATAGTGGATAACAAACTCTTTATCCTCTCTGTCTTCATAATCAAACACAATTTGGGATATAATTTACAAGAGATTCAAATAAAATTGTAGATAAAATTTAATAAATCAGGGCCACAGCACGGTAATCTGAACATAGGATTTCGTGTGCTCGAAAGGTGCTTGAAGAAGAGGATCACTCACTGACCTGTCACGTCAAAGTTGATTATGTACATCTGGAGAAACATTTGATTATATTTTTTATGTCGTGCACTTCCATTTGCCAAAAAGTCGACGAAGAACTAGTAAAAGTATGATTTGACATTAAACTTTATTTGTTACAGACATAATGACATAAACAAATGATCAAACCAAAGTCCTAACTGGAAATTTGATTAGAAATTGGTAAGTGGTAGACATTTTTTCAAAAAAGATTAAATTTTGTGTTGTCCAATCAAATCTCATTTACAAAAAGTAGATAGTAAAGTTTGTATCAACTACTCATTAATGTGACATTCCAACTAACTTGGGATATTTGAGATAGAGGCAAAGCTTGGACTTTTATTTAGTCCTTGGATTGCACCATCTCTTCGTAATTAGAATATGCAGGACGTCTTGTCTTATGGAATGAGTGTCTCAATTGATTCCATTATTTAATATGTAAAATTATTATGTAGATTGATAGAATTATTAATATAAAAGAAATTATGTAAAAATGAATTTCTTAATTAATAAAATTATTTAATATGTACGATAAGTAATTATGTAGATTGCAATCATCACTTTTTTATTCTTGTTTCCTTTCTCACCCCTAAGTAGAGTCATTGATTCTTGATTATAGAAAACAATTAAAATGAACTAGAATTTCAAAAATAATTCATTTTCAAAATATTATTAATCAATTTTTGGATATTTTTACAAACACTAAAAAGGTGATTAAATTTCATATTTTAGTTATGCACTTGGTCAGATAATAATAATAATAACAACAATAATTCAGTACAAAAAATCTTGCTAAAACGTGGAGTCTGAGGAGGTTGAGTAGTACAGAGTCTTATCCTTAACTAATAGAGATGTTGTTTCTAAATAACCCACATGAAAATATTAAATAAATAAATAATACTTAAGAAATAAAATATGAAAAGTATTATACCAAATAATATGATAAAGATAAATAAATAAAGCTTAAAGGCATAAATTTCATTTAAAGTAAAGGAGAAGCTCATTTTTGAAAAAGAAGTATAAAAACACCATAAAATCAATGCTTTAGAAGAAGTAATTCTATAAGAGGACGTAGTATCAATAGATTATGGCAATTCCTAATATTTTATAGGCTCTAAATAAAGTAAAAAAAATACTCATAATTTGTCTTTCTTGTTTTTATGAGTATCAAGAGTGAATTATCGTAAAGAGTAAAATAAGGCAAAATAAACGCGGGTCAAGATTGAGTTATGAGTAAGTGTCCTTCCTGTACTTATCTAAAGTCGGGCCTAAATGGACGAGAATACTTCGTCACAAACGGATGTAGAGGTTGAGATTCTAAAAACATAGAAAAATCTTATTCATTTAGATGTAAAAATGAAGTTTAGAATCATAATCAAATTTTCATTAAAGATGTATTTGCTCATACAACCACAATAATTATTGAAAATGATGACTTTAATCTAAAAAGTCCCGAAAGTGATTTTACATAAATAAATCTTATTTATTTAGTTATGTTATAGTCATAATATAAAAATAAGATTTATTTAGACTTCAAAAGAGTGGCGAAGAATTCCTTATTTTAACAAAGCTAATACATCAATATATATAAAGCTAATTGTACTAGGCCACATACTGCTTGGAAACCGTACTTCATTAGAATCTATATTTTGTGACAATTTGGTCTTAACTCAAAAGAGTGAAAAGAGAGAAGTTGACCCCAAGAACAAATGTGCACACCAAACAAAGTTAATTGCAGAACAACATAAAGTCCAAGATGCTATCCAACAAAAGTTTGCAAACTTAAGACTAAACAAGATTAGGTGTGTTTTTTGGAAGCTACCTTGTGTCTGTGTTAGGAGAAGAAGAAGTTTTGGAAGTTTGCTGGTGTAAACATGCACAAGTCAAGAAACCCTTTTGTCGAGTAGGGTTTCTGCAATAAATTTGAACATGTGTTAGGTACGATAAGCAAAACAAATAATAATTGGGTATTTAGTTTCCAAGACATGGGCAACGGAGATGTGTTGTGATTGACTAACTGTGAAGTTTGGAAGTATCAATACCACAAATTCATAATGTGTCCATCTTGAGAAGAGAGTCCATTAACTAATGCTCCTTTTGAAACTTTTGTTACCTAACTTTGAGATGTACTCATGGATTCAAGTGCAAAGCACACAACAATGTAGAGCAACCTAAAACTTAAAACAATCTTTTATTTAGACATGACCATAGTTTCAATGGACATCGAAGAAAAAACCATTCTTCTGCTCATAAAGACTTTTAGTACATATTCATTATAAATAAAAACATCACAATTTGAATAAGAGATTAAGACTTTAGTAGCATATTTCCAACAACTTTCACTTTTTCGTGAAATCTACGAATGGGCAAAACAGAAAGATAAAGTCAATATACAAAAGTCTCCGTTATGCAAGAATTAGAAAAATAATATAAATCATTCTTTTGATTAATAAGATTAATTATAATAGCAGTAACTCTAAAATAAAAATTGCATTATCCATGATGTGAGAAAAATCTTATTAAATGAAAATTTGTATTCCAACTATAATATATGATTTAATAAATTGCAGAAACAACATAATAACAAAGAAAAAAAATATAGAAAATGAAGTGCCATCAATTTTGAAATAAAAAAACAAGAAGAAAGTCGTTGAAATTAATTAAAGTAATGTCAGGAGCACAAGAAGTCATGTCATAATATAGAATTGAGAGTACATCACTTAACTTTTGGGGAAATTCA
>JANIHZ010000209.1:69508241-69518878 GCA_027478365.1 Erythroxylum rufum | reverse complement strand
TTCCATCAAACCTCATAACTTATTTCAATCATACTTAATCAAAATCCAATCGAAGCAGTTTATCATTCAAAACCTAACTTGAAATCGTGTTAAATTCATCAAGACAAGTTCGGGGTCCAACACATTTGGGTTTTATTGTGTTTTGCCAAGGCTTGCGTTAATTATGACTTTGCATTGTTTGGAAAATGTTCTTTAAGGTAAGTTTGTGTATGCTGTGGTTTAGAGCAATTTCTAGACTGATGTGGTTGAATTGGATCAAATGGCCTTCTTGAAAGTTATAGAGGGCTTTCATAGCTTTCCAATGGTGCATAATGTGTTATTTTTGGATGTGGTGATTTGAAGATATGAGTTGTTGAAGTTGAGTGCAGGTGCTGCAAATTCTGGACTGATGTGTTCATAGGGTTAATTTTGTGTCTGCTGTGCTTGATGCAATTTCTGGGCTGATGTAGCTTGAATGGGATCAAATGGCCTTCTTGAGAGTTGTAGAGGAGCTTCATAGTTTTCCAAGGAGGTATAATGTGCTATTTTTGAATGTGGTAGTTGAAAGATGTGAGTTGATGAAGTTTGGGGCAGGTGCTGTCAAAATGGCCATTTTCGAATAGAAGCTTTGAGACAAATTTTGACCCTTATAGAGTTAGAAATTGTTCTTAGGATCTTCATGGAAGTTGTAGAGCGAGCGCTGGCCGACCGCCTGGCGCGTCGCACTTGTAACGCGATCGATCCCTGATTTTCTTGCTGATCCGACCTCCCTTCACTTGTTTGGCCATAACTTCTTTGTTTGACCTCCGATCGACCTGATTTTTGAAGCGTTGGTTCCCTAATAAATTTTTCTACCTCTCCATAAAAATGTACAGCTCGTGATATTAACTTGGAAATTTTGGAGTAAATCAAAGTGAGATGATCGGTTAAAAGAGTATAAGTGGATATTTTTCTGAACAAACTTCAGTCTTTTGGTGATGTCTTTAAGTGTAGAGCTCCAATTGAGTTGATTCTTATTTCTAATCAAACTAGAGACATGGAGCTACAACTTAATTGAAGGAGTCGATTTTTAATTTAGGCCCTAAGACTTTCAATTTCTAGATTGATTTGGGATGTAGTTTCAGTCTCGGTTAGAATTTTTTCCCTGAAGTGTTTTGGCCAATACTTCTATATTTCTGAACCAAATTGAGCGTTTTTGGTGTCGGTAGAAACTTAATGAAATGAGGAACAAATGTTGTGAAGAAGTATTATTGAAATTCCTTTTTGAACTATCCCAAAATCTATTCGGAAGTAAGTGAGATGAGTTCGTTTTTTAGGTTTGACCTGGTGAGGGCTCACCAACCTTGTGGGATGCGCGCTTAATGTCATATAGGACGTCGGCACGTGACTTGCAAGGGTGGGGGTCCAACACTTATGGTATTAGAGCGACGAGGTTTAAGGTTCAGGTGTAGGAACCGGTTTAGGGTTTTTATGACATGGATATGCATATATTGTTTTAAATGAACTATTTGTTTTATTTTGAATTGTTTCACATACTTTGAAATAGTTTTATGTGTTTTGAACCGTTTTTCATACTTTGAAAATTGTTTTTCATTAACTAAAGATTTTTTTTCAATGGTTTTATTTGGAAGGAGTGACTATGTCGCCTCGGAACAGATCTGGAGGATCTCTGCCTCAATCCAGCTCTCGTCAGGGAAGCACAGACGAGTCTCATGTCCCACAAGATGCAGGGACACACTCTGCTCCTAGTTCAGAGGCACCTAGTGTGTAGCACGAGGTGCCGCTGCCTCCTCCTCCCCTTATGCCTGCTATGGATCCTCAATTCTTTCAAACCTTTGCCCAGGCCTTTACTTATGTTATGGGCCAAGGGTCGCAGGCTCTGGTGCCAGCTCCAGTGGTTAGGGGCGAGCAGTATGATAAGCTCCACAAGTATGGAGCAGTGGATTTCAGTGGAACGACAAATCCGAAAGAGGCTAAAGCCTGGCTGAAGAAGACCGAGAGGGTCCTATTTCAGATGAAGTGCTCAGATGAGGAGAAGTTAGACTATGCAGTTAGTTTGTTGCAGGGAGACGCACTGCATTTGGTGGGAATTAGTGCCTCATAGTCAAGCTGTGCCTCCAGTGCTGACATGGAGAGACTTCGGCGAAGTGTTCAGGAAGAAGTACCTCTCCTGAGTGTATGTTCAAGAGAAGGCCAGAGAGATCCTAAATCTTACTCAGCGAGACATGAGCGTGAGTGAATATGAGCTGAAGTTCACCCAGCTTTCCAGGTATGCAGCTAACATTGTGGCTACTAAAGAAGACAAGTGCCGCAAGTTTGAGGAAGGTCTCCATTTGGGGATCAGGGAGAAGGTGCTTATTCACAACTTCTGTGACTACCAACAGTTGGTAGATGCAACACTCCAGGCTGAGAAGCTGGAGAATATCAGGCAGGAGGTGAGAGGGAAGAGGAAGACTAGAGGGCAGTTTTCCAAAAAAGGGGTGAGTGCTCCGATGGCTGACAGGGGTGACAAGAGCTCCCGCACTTAGGGTCAGGGTGGTAGTAGTGCCACTAATCAAAGCAAGCAGTCGAGGGCAGTGTCAGTGCAGGCCTCCTCAGTAGGAGGAAATAGCAGGGCAGAGAGGAGTAGAAATTTGAACCCCCCATGTGAGCATTGTGGGAAGCTGCACAGGGGAGAGTGCTCCAATTTGTTGGGAGCATGTTTCAGATGTGGAGAAAGGGGCATATGATCAAAGACTGTCCTCAGATGTCTAGAGGCGAAGGGTCACAGTTTCGGGGCACAAGAAGAGCAGAAACAGTGGGAACCAGGCCAGCTGCTAGGGTGGGCAGTTCTGGATCGGTAAGGAAGCCTATTCCTCTAGGGAGACCGAGGGGTCAAGCTCAGGCAAGAGTATTCGCCATGACAAGGGAGGAAGCTGTTGCCGCACCTGAAGTTGTCGCGGGTATGGCTCAGCTCTTTAATTATGCAGTTTATGTTCTAATTGATTCTGGTTCCACCCATTCCTTTGTTTCTGCAAGCATGACTTTTCCTGGTGTGATTTTGGTGCCTTTGGATGATTTTCTGATTGTTAGAACTGCTTTAGGGAGGAATGTGTTAGTAAGTCGAGTTTTTAGAGATTATGAACTCTGCATAGATGGATCTAGACTGGTAGTGGACTTGCTACCTTTAGACCTAAAGGGGTTAGATGTTATTGTGGGGATGAATGTTATGGAGAAGTATCGGGCGAAGTTAGATTGTGGCCTTAAAGAGGTTGAATTTAATCTGGGCAATGGTAAGAAGGTGATTTTCATAGGGGACAGAAAGTCACCACCGCCAAGACTTATTTCGGCTTTATTAGCTGATAGAATGATGGGAAAGGGGTGTGAAGCCTTCTTGGCATATGTTGTGGACTCTAGTGTGAAGGAAAGCAAGTTAGAGGATTTTCCCATTGTGAGGGAATTTCCTGATGTGTTCCTAGAGGAGTTACTTGGTTTGCCACCGGAGAGGGAGATCGAGTTTGTTATTGACTTGATTCCCGGAACAGCTCCTATTTCTATCCCACCATACAGGATGGCTCCAGCTGAACTGAAGGAGCTTAAGGAATAGTTGGAAGAGTTGTTAGAGAAGGGGTTCATAAGGCCGAGTTTGTCACCTTGGGGAGCACCAATCTTGTTTGTTAAGAAGAAGGATGGATCGTGGAGGATGTATATTGATTACCGGAGACTCAACAAGATGACTGTTAAGAACAAGTATCCCTTGCCTCGGATAGATGACTTGTTTGATCAACTGCAAGGAGCAACGATCTTCTCTAAGATTGATCTTAGGTCTGGCTATCATCACCCTCATTTGTTTGATTACTCAGGTAAGAATTTCGAGGACGAAATTCTTTTAAGAGAGGGAGAGTTATTGGACCCCGAACCTTTCTTGGAAGGTAGAATTATTAAATGAAATTAAATGAGGAATTGGTGGTGATTTATTCATGTGCAAAGAAAAAAGGAAAATTCTTGAATTTGAAATGATATACAAGATTAAGGTAATGAATGTAATAAGTTGATGAAGAGTGAATTTGGGTTTAGTGTGCAGTCTCGGTTTAGTAACAGTCCGAAAGTGTTTGGGCTATAACTTTTAGACTATGGAACCAAATTGAGTGATTTTGGTGTCTATGGAAACATAAGACATAGAGGAACATTTCTCTAGAAGGAAGTGTTATCAAATTGCTTCTTTTACCTGATCAAAATAAGGAGTTAAAACTACTATCAAAGATGTCACATAGGACTCGCAAGGGCGGGGGCTCAACACTTATGGTATCAGAGCGAGGTTTAGGTCCAGGTGTAGGAACATGTTTAGGGTTTTTATGACATGGTTATGCATGTATTGTTTTAAATGAAATATTGGTATTATTTTGAATTATTTCACATACTTTGAATTAGTTTTATGTGATTTGAACCGTTTTGCATGCTTTAAACCATTTTGCATACTTTAAAAATTGTTTTGCATAAACTAAAGATTTTTCAATGGTTTTATTTTGAAGGAGTGACTATGCCGCCTAGAACAGATCTCGAGGATCTCTGCCTCGATCTAGCTCTCGTCAGGGGAGCACGGATGAGTCTCATGTCCCACAAGATATAGGGACACACTCTGCTCCTGGTTCGGAGGCACCTAGTGTGCAGCATGAGGTGCCGCCTCCTCCTCCCCCTATGCCTGCTATGGATCCGCAATTCTTTCAAGCTTTTGCATAGGCCTTTACTTATTCCATGGGCAAAGGGTCACAGGCTCCGGTGCCAGCTCCAGTAGTTAAGGGTAGGCAGTATGATAAGCTCCACAAGTATGGAGCGGTGGATTTTAGCAGAACCACTAAATCTGGAAGAGGCTGAAGCCTGAATAAAGAGGACCGAGAGGGTCCTATTTCAGATGAAGTGGTTAGATGAGGAGAAGTTTGACTATGCAGTTAGTTTGTTATAGGGAGACGCACTGCATTAGTGGGAATCAGTGCCTCATAGTCAGGTTGTGCCTCCAGTGCTGTCATGGAGAGATTTCGGGGATGTGTTTAGGAAGAAGTACCTCTCCCGGGTGTATGTTCAAGAGAAGGCTAGGGAGTTTTTGAATCTTACTCAGCGGGATATGAGCGTGGGTGAATATGAGCTGAAGTTCACCCAGCTTTCCAGGTATGCAGCTAACATTGTGGCAACTAAGGAAGATAAGTGCCGCAAGTTCGAGGGGAGGGGTCTCCATCTGGGGATTAGGGAGAAAGTGCTCATTCACAATTTCTGTGACTACCAACAGTTGGTAGATGTTGCACTCTAGGTTGAGAAGCTGGAGAATATCAGGCAGGAGGTGAGTAGGAAGAGGAAGACTAGAGGACAGTTTTCTAGAAAAGGGGTGAGTGCTTCGACAGCGGACAGGGGTGAGAAGAGTTTCCGCACTCAGGGTCAGGGTACCAGTAGTGCCTCTCATCAGAGCAAGCAATCCAGGGCAGTGTTAGCACAAGCCTCCTCATTGGGAGGAAATAGCAGAGCAGAGAGGAGCAGAAACCAGAACCCCCATTGTGAGCATTGTGGGAAGATGCATAGAGGTGAGTGCTACAAGTTGCTGGGAGCATGTTTTCGGTGTGGGGAAAAAGGGCATATGATCAAGGACTGTCCTCAGATGTCTAGAGGGGATCGCAGCCTCAGGCCCCGAGGAGAGCAGAAACAATGAGAGCCAGGCTAGTTGCTAGGGTGAGCAGTTCTGGATCAGTAAGGAAGCCTATTCCTCCAGGGAGACCAAGGGGTCAAGCACAAGCTAGGGTGTTTGCCATGACGAGGGAGGAAGCTGCAGCCGCACCTGAAGTTGTCACGGGTATGACTCAGCTCTTTAATTCTGATTCTTATGTTCTTATTGATTCTGGTTCCACCCATTCCTTTGTTTCTGTAAGCATGACTTTTCCTGGTGTGATTTCGGTGCCTTTGGATGATTTTTTGATTGTTAGCACTCTTTTAGAGAGGAATGTGATAGTAAGTCGAGTTTTTAGAGACTGTGAGCTCTTCATGGATGGATCTAGACTAGTAGTGGACTTGCTACCTCTAGACCTAAAGGGGTTAGATGTCATTGTGGGGATGGATGTTATGGAGAAATATCGGGCGAAGTTGGATTGTGGCCTTAAAGAGGTTGAATTTGATCTGGGCAACGGTAAGAAGGTGATTTTCCAAGGGGACAGAAAGTAACCATTGCCAAGAATTATTTCAGCTTTATTAGCTGACAGAATGATGGGAGAGGGGTATGAAGCCTTCTTGGCATATGTTGTGGACTCTACTGTGAAGGAAAGCAGGTTAGAGGATTTTCCCATTGTGAGCGAATCTCCTGATGTGTTCCCAGAGGAATTACCTAGGTTGCCACCGGTGAGGGAGATCGAGTTTGCAATTGACTTGATTCCCGGAACAGCCCCCATTTCTAACCCACCATACAGGATGGCTCCAGCTGAACTGAAGGAGCTTAAGGATCAGTTGGAAGTGTTGATAGAGAAGGGGTTCATAAGGCCAAGTTCATCACCTTTGGGAGCACCGATCTTGTTTGTTAAGAAGAAGGATGGATCGTGGAGGATGTGTATTGGTTACCGGAGACTCAACAAGATAACTATTAAGAACAAGTATCCCTTGCATCAGATAGATGACTTGTTTGATCAGTTGCGAGGAGCAACGGTCTTCTCTAAGATTGATCTCAAGTATGGCTATCATCAACTCAGGATTAAGGAGTCTGATGTAAGCAAGATAGCCTTCAGAACACGGTATAGGTATTATGAATTTTTAGTTATGCCTTTTGGACTGACCAATGCTCCAGCTGCTTTCATGGATCTTATGAACAGGGTCTTTAAGGAGTTTTTGGATCAGTTTGTGATAGTGTTCATTGATGACATTTTGGTGTATTCAAAGAATGCAAGAGAACATGAGGAGCACCTAAGGATAGTACTGCAGAGACTGAGGGAGAGGGAGCTTTATGCCAAATTCAGTAAATGTGAATTATGGCTTTATGAAGTAGTCTTCCTCAGACATATAATTTCTGAAAATGGGGTGCATGTGGATCCAAAGAAAATTGAAGCAGTAGTGAATTGGCATGCCCCGACGACAGTAACAGAAGTGAGAAGTTTTCTGGGCTTAGCAGGTTACTATAGGAGATTTGTGGAAGGATTCTCCATGATTGTTGCTCCACTGACTAAGTTATTAAGAAAGAATTAGAAGTTTGTGTGGAGTGATGAATGTCATAAAAGCTTTGAGGAGCTCAAGAATAGATTGACAAGTGCTCCAGTTTTGACTTTGCCCTCAGGAGAGGAAGGTTATACAGTGTTTAGTGATGCTTCAAGAAAGGAGTTGGGTTGTGTATTGATGCAAGGAGACAAGGTAATAGCATATGCCTCGTAGCAGCTAAAGCCTTATGAGTTGAATTATCTGACCCATGATTTGGAATTGGCAGCTGTGATTTTTGCTTTAAAGATCTGGAGACATTATTTGTATGGGGTTCAGATGAAGGTCTTTACTGATCATAAGAGTCTCAAGTACTTACTATGTCAGAAAGATTTGAATTTGAGATAGAGAGGTGGATTGAATTGCTTAAGGATTATGATTTGTTGATTGAGTACCATCCAGGCAAGGCCAATGTTGTAGCAGATGCCTTGAGTAGGAAGTCTTCCATAGCCTATGTTCAGGCAGTTTATCTGCCGCTATAGGAAGAGATGGCTAAGCTTAGAATCAGTTTCAAGCAGGAGGAGCATGATTGTGTTGTTGCTACCTTTAGAGTGAGGCCGATACTCAGAGAAAGCGTTAGGGAGTTACAAGCACAAGATGTAGATTTGAGTAAGCTCTGAGAAGAAGTTCAGAAGGGCAAGAAGTCTGAAGTGGTACTGAGAGATGATGGACTCATGACTGGGGAATCGGCTCTGCATCCCAAATGTTAAGGAGGTGAAGGATGAGATACTGGATGAGGCGCATAATGCACCTTATGTCATGTACCCAGGTAGTATCAGGATGTACCGAGATCTAAAAGAGCATTTCTGGTGGAAAGGCATGAAGAAAGATGTGGCAGATTATGCAAGTAAATGTCTAGTGTGTCAGCAAGTCAAGGGTGAACACCAGGCACCTTTAGGCAAGTTAAGGCCATTGTCCATTCTTGAGTGGAAGTGGCAAAGGGTGTCTATGGATTTTCTGATGGGGTTGCCCAAGACTAGTAAGAAGCATGATGCCATATGGGTCATGTGGATAGATTGACGAGGTCAGCCCATTTCCTGGCGATCAAACAAACTGATTCTCTGCATGTGTTAGCTAAGAAGTACATTGATGAGATTGTGAGACTGCATGGGATTCCAGATTCTATAGTTTCTGATAGCGATCCTCGATTCACTTCGAGATTTTGGGGAAGCTTGCAGGAAGCTTTAGAAGCCAAGTTGAATTTTAGCACTGCTTTCCATCCTCAGATAGATGGACAATCTGAGAGGACCATTCAGACCCTTGAGGGAATGCTCAGGACATGTGTGATGGATTTTAGAGGAGCTTGGGATGAACATTTGCCATTGATAGAATTTGCTTACAATAATTCGTATCATTCAAGCATTCAGATGGCTCCTTATGAAGCTCTGTATGGGAGGAGATGTAGGACTCCGGTATGTTGGGATGAAGAAGGAGAAAGGAAACTTTTGGGTCCAGAGTTGATTCAGATGACTGTTGACAAGGTCAAGTTGGTTAAGCAAAGGCTTAAAGCAGCTCAGGACAGGATGAAAAGTTATACAGATGCTCACCAAAAGGAAATAGAGTATGAGGTCGGCGAAAAAGTCTTCCTTAAGACATCTCCTTGGA
Organism: Erythroxylum rufum; assembly: GCA_027478365.1. NCBI lineage: Eukaryota > Viridiplantae > Streptophyta > Magnoliopsida > Malpighiales > Erythroxylaceae > Erythroxylum > Erythroxylum rufum. The sequence continues at coordinate 69,510,097 of JANIHZ010000209.1, read as the reverse complement.
AAGGGGTTATGAGATTTGGCAAGATGGGTAAGTTGAGTCCAAGGTATGTGGGACCTTATGAAATTCTTGAGAGAATTGGCCTGTTAGCTTACAAGTTAGCACTGCCACCTGAGTTATCGTAGATACATGATGTTTTCATATCTCCATACTGAGGAGGTATAGATCGGATCCTTCTCACATCATTCAGACTACTGAAATTCAGTTGAGTGATGATATGAGTTATGAGGAGATTCTAGTGGAAATTTTGGACACCAAGGAGAACGTTCTCAGGAACAAGACAGTTCAGCTAGTCAAAGTCCTTTGGAGGAACCATTCGGTGGAAGAGGCCACGTGGGAGTCATTGGAAGCTATGAAAGAGAAGTATCCGCATCTCTTCATTGACTCAGGTAAGAATTTCGAGGATGAAATTCTTTTAAGAGGGGAAGAAATGTTGGCCCTAATTTCTTTTCCTATTGCTTAAGCATAATTTCAATTTTATTTTGGGGTTTTGATTGATTAAATTTCTTTTAGTTAGAATTTGATTAGCTTGTCACTAATTGGAGGTTTTATTTGCTTAGAGTGACGGAATTAGAGGTTATTAAATTGAGAAATTGAGATTAAATTAAGAAAATAGTATGTTGTTAGTAAATTGAAAGAATAAGAATGAGTAAGGGCATGATTGGAAGTTTACTTAAGTTAGGAAGGCATAAGGCTTAAATGGAGGGGTAAAGGGGTCTTTTTACCTTCAATTAAAAGAAAGAAGGAAACAAAAGCAATTTTTCTTAGGTTTGAAAGGGGGGAACAGAATTTTCAAGCAAAATAGAAGTGAGTGTTTCGGTGGAGGCAAGAAGAGAAGAAGACGAAGAAGAAGATAGCTTAGGGTTTTGATTTTCTTTGCTTTGGAAGGGGGATTTTAAGGGTTTTCTAAAAGGAAAAACAAAGAGGAAGATTAAATCTCCCATTAGAGGCAAGAAGCAAAACGTGGAAGGTTTCTTTAAGTTAAGTGGTTTCAAATCCTTTTGTGTTTGAAGGGGGTTTTAGTTCCAAAGGCTTAGGAAAATCATGGCTATGGTTGTTTTCGGATGAAAGTCATGCTTTATTTCTTTAGGTTTTCCGATTTGTAAGATTTCTTTTGATTTAGGGTTTTGTGTTTTTGAAGAAGAACAAAGGAGGCAAGAGGTGCTTGAGGAAAGGGATTTGGAGCAAGGCTAAAGCAAGGGTTTCTAAGGTGGGTAATACATTTATAATTGAGAAAATAAGCTAGTACCTTTTACTTCATTAAATGACTATTAATGCTTTCCAACAACTTTAAAAATATGTGTTTATTACTCTTTTGGAAAATTTGAGATTATACCATATGTCTTTTGCTTGGGAATGAATTGCGAGAATGTTTTTAGATTGTTTCGATGATAGTAAAAGAATGCGATTTTATAAAGAATGCATTGTTATATGATTTGCCTCTCAAAAAAGTGCAATTTTGGCCAATATGTGTGAAAATTGTGAAATGCATGCTTACATGGGTTTGTGGTGGTCCCTTAAGTGAGTCAAGTGCACTTGTCTTAGGCTTTTCCCGCCTGCACGCTAGTGGCATGGAGCTCCTCACGAACTCCCATAAGTTCACGGCTACACATGACCATTATGCGGAAATGTGTAGTACGTTCTGTTTGGATCCACCCGAACCATTTCCGATGTGCTTATATGATGTGATTTGTAATTGGTTGATTTCGATGCATTCGTTATTTTGGTTTTATGAGTTGCTTGATTAATTGTAAACTTGCTTTGAAAATAAATGATTCAAGATTTCTGCTTGCGTTCTTGTTTATAAATGTGTTACTCACGAGCCGTCGAGCTCACCCCCCCTCTTTTCCTCCCCATCT
>JANIHZ010000209.1:69383581-69394960 GCA_027478365.1 Erythroxylum rufum | reverse complement strand
ATAGTGAAGAATACTATATTGAACTTGATTATCTGTACATATGATTTCTATGATATATATATACAAGAAACCTAGCTATAATTAAGGGATATTCTTAACTATCAAATCTCCCAATTATAGGAATAGATCTCTCAATTATAGGAAGAGATCACTATAGATATTAATTTCTAAATATCTATACAGAAATAATCCAATCTAATTACTCTAGTCAACACTTCCCCTCAAGTTGGTACATAGATATCAGACATGCCCAACTTGCATACAAGATTGTGAAACTGCTTGTTGTAGAGTCCTTTGGTAAAGACATCTGCCAGTTGTTCATTAGACCCCACATAGGATAAGTGTAAAAAACTATCCACAAGTTTCTCCTTTACAAAGTGTCGGTCGATTTCTATGTGTTTTGTTCTATCATGCTAAACATGATTGTGAGCTATGCTAATAGCAGCTTTGTTATCACATTAGAGGGATAAACTTCCTTCATCCATCAGTTGTAACTCATTCATCAGCTTCTTACCCACAATAGTTCGCATACACCTTGTGCCATAGCTTTGTATTTTACTTCCGCACTTGATCTAGCAGCTACATTATGTTTCTTGCTTCTCCAAGTGCTAGATTTCCTCCTATGAGCGTACAGTAACTAGTGGTTGATCTCCTATCATCTGGAGATCCAGCCCAATCAGCATATGTAAATGCTTCTATCTTAAGGTGACCATTGTTAGTGAACAAAAGGCCTTTTTCTGGTGTAGATTTCAGATAGAGCAGGATGCGAAATACAACCTATAAGTGTGGATATCGTGGACCATGGATATACTGACGCACCAAGTATGCTATGTCTGGTCTGGTGTGAGAGAGAGAGATGAGTCTCCCAACTAATCTCTGATATCTTCCCTTGTCTACTAATGTACCTATTCCCACTTGAAGTTTGTGGTTGCTCTTAATAGGAGATTCAGCTGATTTACAACCCATCATATCGATTTCTTCTAACAAGTCTAGAACATATTTCCTCTGGGAAATAAAGATTCCTTTTCTTGATCTAGCAACTTCAACTCCCAAGAAGTATTGCAACTTCCCTAGATCCTTAATTTCAAATTCATGAGCAAGGAGTTTCTTCAGCCTAACCACCTCTTCTGTATCACTTCCTGTTACCACAATGTCATCAATATAGACAATGTGAAGCGTGATCTTGCCTTGGGAATGCTGGATAAATAGGGTATCCGCATTACTCTAGTGATAACCAAAGGAAATCATGGTTCGACTGAATTTTTCAAACCATGCTCTGAATGATTGCTTTAGCCCATACAAGGCCTTTTTTAGCCTACAAACCTTCCCTTGTGTCTTCTCATCTTCAAACCCAGGAGGAATCTCCATATACACCTCCTCCTCCAGATTCTCATGGAGGAAAGAAATTTTAACATCAAACTGTTGTATGTCCCAATCTACCAATCTAAGTTAGCTGCACAAGAGAGTAGAATTCTGATTATATTCATCATAGCAACAAGAGCAAAGGTTTCCTGATAGTCCACTCCATATGTTTGAGTAAAGCCTCTGGCCACCAATCTCGCCCTAAAGAGGAGTTTGATGTATGGAGAAATAGGACTCACACTCCAAAAAAGTGACATTCATACTTACAAAGTATTTCTTAGATGGAGGGTGACAACACTTATATCCTCTTTGTGTGGGAGAGTATCTAACAAACACACACTTCAAGGCTCTAGGCTCCAACTTGCCTACATTCTAAGCATGAACAAAGCAAATACACCAAAATATTCTTAGAGGTACAGCATACGAATTTTTACCTTGCAAAATTTCTACAGGGCTTTTAAAGTCCAAAATTCAAAGTGGCATTCTATTGATAAGATAGAAAAGGATGGCGTCACCCCAACATCCATTTGGAAGATTCATGGTGAACATGCGTGATCGAGCTACCTCTAGAATATGTCTATTCTTCCTTTCTGCAGCTTCGTTCTATTCACTAGTATAGGCGCAACAGGTTTGATGTATTATTCCATAGGAATCTAGATAAGCACAAAATTTTCCATCCATATACTCCAGTCCATTATCAGATCTCAACATTTTAACTTTATCATCATGTTGGGTATAAATCATTTTATGAAAAGATTGAAAGCACGAAAACACTTCATTCTTGGCTTTCATCAAATAAACGCAAGTTAATCTTGTGCAACAATTAATAAAGGTCACAAACCATCTATGGCCAGAAAGAGAGGGACTTTGAGTAGGACTCCAAACATCAGAGTGAATTGTCATAAAAGGAGCAGAACTTTTATTATTAGCTTGGATATAATTTTTCTAGAGCAAAAAACGAGGGATGTCCTAACTGCCTATGCTACTGTAGAATTTCTTTATTGACCACATCATTCCCAAGAGATGCTTGTTGAGCAACTGTCATGGGATTTTCTTCCAAGACTTATAAGCCATCCTATAGTCTACCAGTTCCAATCCTCTGCCTTATGTGAAGTTCTGAAGAGCACAATAGTCAGGAACAAATTCAACTTTGCAATTAAGATCCTTAGTGATAGAACTGATAGAGCGAAGATTAAAAGGAAAACAAGGTACGTGAAGTACTAATGATAAAGTGATATTGGAAGTACAGTTAACAGAACCTATACCAGATACAAAGGTAAAAGACCCGTCAACTATTCTAACATTATCCCTTTTTTGTTTTGAGAGCCTGTCATATGTATGTGAACTCCAGAGTCTATAATCCAAGGATTATCTTTAGGATTTGAGGACACAATACCTAATTTTGCAATATTTGATGTACCAACTGTGGAAGGAGAGTCCAACTTTGAGAGAAGATGTCTTAAGTTTTGAAGTTCCTCAGTGAATAAAACTCGAATTAACAGTGCTTCAGATGCTTCATTCCCTTCAGGCAAGTGAGCGCAACTCTTTACCACTGAGCTGCTGCATTTTCCACGACTCTAATTTGGTCATCCATGCAATTTCCAGTAGGTTTCTTTGGTATGCCTTTGTTTTCCACAATAACCACAGTGTAAGTGATCGTTATCAAATTTTGGCTTCTCAGTAGAACTAGCCACTAACCCTGCTTTCTCAACAATGGATGTATTTAGCATAACATTTCTTCTACTTTCTTCTTGCTGAACAAGAGAAAGTGTAAGTTGTACTAGAGGGAAGGGTTCTTTTCCAAGTATAATACCTCGTATATGATCATATTTTGGGTTGAGACCCGCCAAAAAGTCAATTACTCAATCCTCTTCTATCATTTTCTAGAATTTAGTAGCATCTTTTAGCATTCTACTTGAAAATCCTAATAATAATCTAGTTCCTACCACAATCCATATAACTCTGCAAAATACTATGATACAGTCATATCTCCCTGCTTTGGGTTATGTAGTTTTATTACGAATATAAAAAATATGTGCTTTATTACCTACTTGAGAGTATGTCAGAGAAGCAGCTTCCCAAATCTTTGTTGCTGCGTTGAGTAACAAATACATCCTAGCAATCTTTGGTTGCATTGAAATTATAAGCCACATCACAAGAGAATTCTCAGACTCCCAATGATTATAATCAGGATTATTGACATCAAGCCTCTAACTATCACCATTAATGTAACCTTGTAAGCCTCTAGCTTTGATGAACAACAAACAAGATCTTGACCAAGTAAGATAATTGGTTCCATCAAGTTTCACGGGACTAATTTGAAGTGAAGGGTTATCAAAACTTGAAAGAGTTACTTTTTTCCACTCATCTTCAGAAAACACACAAGACAACGAAAAATATACCAACAGACAGGTTTAGAAACAACCAGAAACTTCTGGCACTTTTTTCGATCGGCAACTAGAAGTTAGACACTTCAAAGCGTATGAACAGGAGCCAACGACATTGGTGGTCGAAGACTCGAGATGGAAAGATGGCCGAAGGGTGGCGCATGGACTTCACGTGAGTCGGAAGTTGTCAGTTTGCGATGGCACGTGGCTGCACCGGTGATGCCAAGTATTGCCAGTTCATTCTTGACTAGATTGGGTGGGCTGTGAGAAGAAAAGGATGTTTTTGGGCAAGTACAAACTCAGCCATTCACTGTTCTGAACAGAGAGGAACAAACAAGGGAAAAAATTCCAAGATAAAGAACAGGCCCGTAAATTAGAGAGGGCTCTGATACCAAGAAGAAACTAGTGAAGAAAACTATATTGAACTTGATTATGTGTACATATGATTTCTATGATATATATATATACAAGAAACCTAGCCATAATTAAGGGATATTCTTAACTATCAAATCTCCCAATTATAGGGATAGATCTCTCAATTATAGGAAGAGATCACTACAGATATTAATTTCTAAATATATACACAGAAATAATGCATCTAATTACTCTATTCAACCCTTTCCCTCAAGTTGGTGCATAGATATCATACATGCCCAACTTGCAAACAAGATTGTGAAACTGCCTGTTGTAGAGTCCTTTGGTGAAGACATAAGCCAGTTGTTCATTAGACCCCACATAGGATAAGTGTAAAAAACCATCCACAAGTTTCTCCATTATAAAAGTGTTGGTCGATTTCTATGCGTGTTGTTCTATCATGCTGAAAAGGATCGTAAGCTAGCTAATGGCAACTTTGTTATCACAGTGGATGGATAAACTTCCTCCATCCATCAGTTGTAACTCATTCATCAACTTTCTTACCTACAAGAGTTCGCATACACCTTGTGCCATAGCTCTGTATTCTGCTTTTGCACTGGATCTAGCAACTACATTCTGTTTTTCGCTTCTCTAAGTGACTATATTTCATCTTATGAGCGTACAGTAACCAGTGGCTGATCTCCTATCATCTGGAGATCCAGCCCAACCAGCATCTGTAAATGCTTCTATCTTAAGGTGACCATTGTTAGTGAACAGAAGGCCTTTTCTTGGTGCAGACTTCAAATAGCGCAGGATGTGAAATACAGCTTGTAAGTGTGGATCTTGTGGATTATGCATATACTGACTCACCAAGCTAACTGTATATGCTATGTCTGGTCTGGTGTGAGAGAGATAGATGAGTCTCCCAACTAATCTCTAATATCTTCCCATGTTTACTGATGTACCTATTTCCGCTTGAAGTTTGTTGTTGTTCTCAATAGGAGATTCAGCTGGTTTACAACCCATCATACCGGTTTCTTCTAACAAGTCTAGAACATATTTCCTCTGGGAAATAAAGATTACTTTTCTTGATTTAGCGACTTCAACTCCTAAGAAATATTGCAACTTCCCTAGATCCTTAATTTCAAATTCATGAGCAAGGAGTTTCTTCAGCCTAACCATCTCTTCTGTATCACTTCCCGTTACCACAATGTCATCAACATAGACAGTAAGAAGCCTAATCTTGCCTTGGGAATGCTTGATAAATAGGGTATGATTCGCATTATTCTGGTGATAATCAAAGGAAATCATGGCTCGACTGAATTTTTCAAACCATGCTTTGGGTGATTGCTTTAGCCCATACAAGGCCTTTTTTAGCCTACAAATCTTTCCTTGTGTCTTCTTATCTTCAAACGTGAGAGGAAACTCCATGTACACCTCCTCCTCTAGATCCCCATGGAGGAAAGCATTTTTAACGTCAAACTGTTGTAAGTCCCAATCTAAGTTAGCTGCACAAGAGAGTAGAATTCTGATTGTATTTATCTTAGCAATAGGAGCAAAGGTTTCCTAATAGTCCACTTCATATGTTTGAGTAAAGCCTTTGGCTAGCAATCTCGCCTTGTATCTCTACTTCACTGTGAATACCCATTTGCAACCAACTGTCTCTTTTCCTTCTGGAGCAGTGACGAGTTCCCAGGTCTCATTTTTTGCTAGAGCTTTCATTTCCTCTGCCGTAGCTTCTTTCCAATGGACATTTTCCATTGCTTCTCTCCAATCTTGTGGAATAGTAACTAAAATAAAGATAGACAAAATAAAATGGGACAGAACACAAAGATTTACGTGGTTCGGTCAATATGACCTACGCCTACGGCCGGAGGGTGAGCAATTTTACTAATATGTGGAGAATGTATACAAGTACAAAGGTTGGAATAAAAGACTTTCAAAACTCATAAGTATACAGAAAATAATTGAAGAGAGGATGGGAGGATTTGTAGAAAGGAGTGGTGTGTTTAAGTCTGCAACCATCCCTTCTATTTATAGCTGAAATCCCTAAGCATCTGTCCAAAATTTTTCTAAACGGTGGCCATTATTGTTGACAAAATGGAAGAGGCCAAGGTAAAAAACGGTGGCCATAATTGTTGAATAAATGGAAGAGGCATGCAACCAATAGCCAACCACTTTTGACATATTGAAGGGGCCAAGGCATGCACAAGAGTAATTTATATATGAGAAAGGATTCAAGATTTCAACTTATATATAAATCACTCCTCCTCCTAAAACAAAAGCAATTACAAACATGTTTGGGGGTGTTGAGATCTTAGAACTGTAGATTTGATCTTTGTGTTGAAAGGTTGTAAGTTGAATTTGTCTCAAGACACTTGCTGTGGGTGTAAGTTTTTGCAATCTTAAAGAGGAATTTGAAATATTGTTATTTTTCTCTCTGTTCTCAGAAACTAAGAATCAATGGGCTCGTGACGACCCTGCTTTTGTTGTAATCTGCAGTCTCCTATTGGTAGTTGCAACATTGGCTTATTGTGCTGCGTAAGTCAACCGTATTATTTTTGTTCGCATTTACATCTTTTCACTGTGTAAATTTGTCGACCGTCACCTAAGCATGTAATGATGAAATATTTGAACTTCATTATGGTATCAGGAGGAACCTTTTTGGGACTCGTTTATGGGTTATATTCAATGTTAAGATTATGGTTATACATGTCTCATAATGAAGCTATCTTGATCATTTGATATCTTCTTCCAAGTTGAGCAACATATAACATGCACGGCAAAACAGTACTTGATTTTGGTTGTAACAGTTCTGATATTGAGCATTGTCTTGAACAAAAGCAGTTAATACACTGAACTTTTGTCATCTGTTTACCATTTAACTGTCGTTCAATGAGATCTGAAATTCTTGTCTAGAGTATTAAGCTATAATTGTTGATTGTTTTTTTCTTCTTTTCTTTGCCAGGTATGATCATAGTATTGCACATGCTGTTTTTGTTGTTATTTCAGTACTGCTTTTCCATTTCTTAATCACAGGAGTAATCCTGGCTACATTTTGTTGGTAAGAGCCACTATCCTAAATTGCTTTACTATTGATAGTGAAGTTACATTTTATCAATGTTGAATTTTCCTGTTAATTACTCTTGGAACTTTTGTCTTCTATTCATTCAACTGTTTCATTATTGTAACCTTGGACCAAAAGGTTGATCTCCAACCCCAAAGGCCCCCAGTCGCAGGCCCGACCACCGCTGGAGGATTGAACCACGATTTGATCTTGGGCAACCCCCTAACAGAGCGGTCACTTCCTCCCGTTACCAGGAGTCGAACCTAGGACCTTGGACCAATTGACCCTGTTAGTTTGCCACCCAAGCTACCCGTGCGGGCTTTCATTATTGTAACCTGATTCTGTGGGTCGGAGATGAAATATTAAATGGAAAGATGATCCTGAAAGTTTAGTTTCAATGCTCAAGCACTAACTTTACAAAACAGTACAGGGTCTAGGTATTGTGACTCATTCAAATAATAGTTGTATGGTTAGGTTACGGAAAATTTTGATTTGTTATGACGGGAAAGGATTTTCTTGTGAATAGATGTTGCTTGATAAAAGAGTTGATTCCTTCTCATCGTGGAGTCGCTCTGTTTATGTAATGTGATTGAGGCCTGTACAGATGATTGTAACTGCATCCATTATGTGCAGGTTTTTGACTAATGCATATCTTCGGGAGGAAGCAACTAACAGTCATGTGGTTGAACAACGAGTTGAATGGTAAGTCTAGAAACTTTGGGTTCCATTATTTTGAAGTATGTTTCTGTTGTTTCTTTGATTGCAAGGGATAGGCTTGTTTCCATAGCAGAGATTATTGCCTGCAAGGATACTTTTGTTTTTTAGTTATGAGACTATTTCCAGATCATTTAGATTTACTTTTATGTGAAATAACAGGTTCATTTAATATTATATTACAGTGAAGTTAAATAGTTTTTGCTGACCTTTTCTTTTCTCCCGGTTGAAGGCTGTATGCATTTGACGTGCATTGCAATTCTTTCTTTCCATTGTTTGTCATACTTTATGGTAAGTTCCATGTTAATATGTCTTGACACGTTTTATTAAGCCCAGTATGCGACCTTAAGGTTCCTGTTGTTTCTTTTGCAGTTATACATTATTTTCTTTCACCTGTTCTCGTTGCTCATGGATTCATCCCTGTTTTGCTGTCAAACCTGCTTGTCATGGTGGCAGCCTCATACTATCATTATCTCAACTTTTTGGGCTATGATGGTAAGCTTATTATGTCATTTTGCATTCAAATATTTACACCGTTTTTATTGCAGCTTTCTGTACTATAACCTTACTGAGCATTTCAGTGTTATGCAGCTTTAGTGTGATCGGTGCATTTGTATTAAGATTCATTTGCCTTTCTGATTTCTTACATTTAGGGACTTCCTTTTCTTCTAGGGTTCTGTCAGGAGATAATTTGTATGAGAACTGTTAAAATGAGAAACTTTGAAACCAAAAGAATCCAATAGAGTGCGCACAGACCTTTTGTGTATATCATAAACGGTCGAGTAATGCTTTCCAACCATGGTTGGACTGACTGTTAAGTGGCTTGGTTCTGAACCTGCGTTTCTCCAATCAGTTTCTTGTCTTTGGTCAATGTGTGGGTCTTAATGCTGTTGAATAACTGTGATAGTAGTCAGTGGGATTAAAATCTGCAGATCCATGATCCCCCCAATGTCATATGTTGAAGAAATGCACTGACTACATCTTTCAATGCAGTTTTACCCTTTCTGGAAAGAACAACGTTTTTCTTATACCCAATCGGCATCGTCATTGTCCTTTCTCCTATATGTAAGTGTCGAGTGCAATATTTGATAGCTTTGCCTTGGGTTGTGTTGCTGCTAAATCTTTTTCTTCAAATTCTCTGAATTACAGTGATTTTAAGTGGCTTCAACCCTTCAAGATATTTCATGAATGTGTATTTTAGTCAAAGGCTGTGATCTATGATTCACGAAGGCTAGCAATTGAAGTAATGCGTATATAAAAAGAGGTTGGGTTGCAGAATTCAGAGGCGAACTATAGCTTCTGAAGTGGCATATGAATCTTTGACATACATGGTAGCAGGTGGCATTTTGCAACTTGATAACAGAAAAGTATTGGGGACGGGACATCTAGGATCAATCTCTTTATTCACTCAAGTGGATCTAATTGTAATGATCTCATGTTGTGAATTTGTATGCTTTCCATTGATCACTTTAATTGGAAATTCTTAACCAAACATAAAGCTTTTAGTAATGGTATTTACGACTTTGATGAAGAATAAAGTTTAAAAAATTAAGTTTTCCAAACACTAATCCTCAGAAAGTTAAAAAATCTTCTTTCTAATATATTTTTAATATTTATATGAATTCATGCGTAATATTTTATTTTAAAATTTTATAAATACATTCAAAATATAATAATTCAAATCTAATATATAATGGATTATTTATTGATATTGTTAGTAATTTCTCAACTAACTATAAATTTATTGTGACTAATGTTAACATTTTTTAATTATTATTATTTTGCTATATTTTAAAATGTTAATGTATTTTTAATTACTATTATTCTACTATACTTGTATTTGAAAATTTTAATATATGTATAAAATAAGTCCAATCCATGCATCACAAAAATGTGTTATACCTTTGAGTTTTATATGTAATTAGTAGTTAAATCACATTTCAAATTATTTCTTTTACTTATGCTTAATTTCCATGTAAAACACTAAATATATAATATGTGACAAATTATAAAAGTTTTACTTATTCTTATAAAATATAAACTTAGATGATATATGCAATGAATTATATTAGTTCATAAGATAGAATTAAAAATTAAAGAACTTAAAATATTAGTATGAATCATAAATCTATACATTTTTCAAAGTTTAAAGATTTATGTAAATATTCTTAAATATTATTAAAAATAAAGAAATAAATATTATTCAAATCCTAAGATTTTTATGAAATTATGGGTAAAATCCTAATGTTTGAGAATGTTCAAAAATAAATAAATAATATTCAAATCATAAGATTTTTATGATAGACATGCTAAAAGTATTTTAAGGTTGGGGATGAATATGATGGAGGTAACTATGGTGAAGAAGGAAGTATGGTGTTAGGGTGGAATCACTTGAAAATAATGAAGGATTCAGGGATGGGAACATTGAAGATGAACATGTTAATGATGTAGTTCCTTGAGTTACTGCAGAACAAACAGATGTTGACCATAGAAAAGTTCAATTAAAAAGTAGACGTTCCAAATGATAATTACCTAGTTGAAATTGATTCTGCCTTGAGTGTGAAGAGAACACGGGGGTTATGGAAAAGGCAGCGATTCAGTGACATTGACATAAAGGAAGAAAGAAGTAAATGTTAAAGAAGTACTTGCATTTAATTATTATAATTGGAGTTAAATGTTTTGCATGATCATTAAAGAGTGAATGCCATTAAAGAAGTACAATGCATAAAAGAAGCATTATTTAAGTCATAGGTCCTCAAGTTTACAAACCAATCATGACATAGTTGAAACCTATGATTCCTTACTTATAATTTTGTGAAAATTTGTATTCCCATAGTAGTTTTATCAAATTATCATATAATTAAAGAACGATTGTGGATGCCACGATCTTCGTTTAAGCAAGGTTAGGAGTTTGACTTTTGCTTGTAAATACAACAGTGTTAAATATTTGGTGGTAGTGCTGAGCTGCCTCTCATGATCTCACAAGATATAAGGGGAGATTAATCTGAGCGTGATAATGACTTAAAGGTGTCACCGATAGTTCGAGCCTAAAATACTTTGTGAGTTAAAAAAAAAGAATCACCCTGGATAGTACTATATTGTTATAAATTATCAAAAAAAATGCAATCATATGAAAATGTGAATAACACCAAAGATAACTTCTCAACAATTGGTACATTAATCTAATCATGAAGGTCTTATAAACATAATATTTAAAAATGAGAAAGAGTAATAGGAAAGAGAAAGGGAGAACCTTTGAATTTTTCATTATTAAAAATAATATCATATTCAATTAATCTCAAACGCATGGTTATATGAATATATTCCCTATTATATTTATCAATGATTAAAAAATTCAACCGATTAATCGGTTTAGCCGTAAAAATATTAAATTATCTAGCCGTAAAAATATTAAATTATCTAACTTTTCAGTTAAGTTTTTAATTTTTCAATTCGATATATTTTTACAAATTTTGTTAAAATCGATTAATTTAT
>JANIHZ010000209.1:69340127-69356202 GCA_027478365.1 Erythroxylum rufum | reverse complement strand
AATTTTACAGACATCCAAATGTTAGGCCTGTGGGATCAAATCCTCTATGCCCATAATTTTGTATTGGCATAATTTTGTTAATTATGATATCCAAAGTTGATATCATAATTAACAAACCTCAAACTAATCCCAAAAACAATCAGGCAAGGATGAGAATCTAACCCTGTTTGCCCTCTTTGTATTTTTCTTTTCCACTTTGTTTGTTGTGATAGCACTCACTATCTCTTCTCTATCTCATGTATGGAGCAAAACTGATAAGCTATTTATAGGCTCCTCTAACTTACAATTCAGAATCATAATTGAACTAAACTATCTAGATCACATGTTATCTAATTAAATTACATCACAATATCTAATAAGATAACATCTATATCTAAGTAGGACTCTATCTAATATGATTTATCTACATCACTACTAACAAAATAAGAGATTATATTTAACTAGGAATGATACATCCCTATCCATGAAGATCTTCACTATCTTCAGATGATCTTCCCACATGATTTTATCTTTTATAATTGATGTCTATCTATTGTAATCTTATTCACCACATCATCCAAGATCTCAAAATAGAGCTGGATACTCAACAATCTCTCTCTCCATCCCAAATATGTGAAGGCATGTTATTCTCCATCATCTACTTGAGATTTATCCCAACAAGCCTACTGTAAATCTTATGCTTGTTTCCTAGAACCACTTTAGTTAGCATATCATAAACATTCAAATTTGTATGGATCTTCTTCAACATTAATTATTGCTCTTCTATCATGGACCTCCACTAACGATATTTGACGATTTCACAAAATGCAACCTCTTGCACATCCTTAGGCTCCCCCTCAGTAGTAAGTAACCAGTACTTAGAACTTGGATACCCTCTAGAAAGCCTTTTCTCCCTTGTCAACCTTTGAAAGTACTTTTCATCAACCGTTGTATCCCATTGTTGTCCCTGCTCATTATCCTCAACATTACCATAAATATCTGAATGCATCAACTCCAATAACTCTGACTTTCTTGCAAATCTTCTTTTAAAAGAGACCCTATGTTGCTTTTCAGTCAAACAATGATCGCAATGATTAAGTAGTTGTGAGTTCTTAACTGGGATAAGGGATTTCCTAACCAACAACTTTAATCCATTCTCACTCATCTATCCCAATCATCGATGTCACATATTTAATAAAGATTCCTCTTTGGCTATTTATAGTTCTCCACCACCACACACCTTTAAGTGTGTCTTGTACAGTGAGCAACAAAACTCTCCTCGGGCTGTCGTCATTGCGCCTCTGGACAATTTAAACTTCCTATCACTAAAAGTAAATCCTTCTTGATCTAATCTATTCGTTGATAACAGATTCAACCTTAGATCAGGGATGCATCGTACATCTCTCAAGGTCAATAAGCATTCGACGTTTGTTTGAACCTGGATATAACCCATACCGACTATCTTGACGGAGCTTTGATTTCTCATCTTGATGCTCCAAAAATCTATGTTCTTGTAGCTTGAGAACTACTCTTTCTTTGGAACACAATGATAAGATGATCCCGTGTCGATTAACCATTCTGAACTAACATTGTTAACATGGAAGAATTCACTAGTTTCACAAACTAATGTTACCCCTCCATCCATACTTGAAACAGTTACAACTGTACTCTGATGATCATAATCATCCTCATCCTGATGGGCTTCCTTTTTCCGATCCCTCTTCCACTTATAACATAATTTTTTAATGTGTCCTGACTTATCGCAATAGTAGCACGTCTTCACGTCTTTTTTACCTTTAGAATTTGAACGATTCTTAGACTTCCCACGACCATTGGGACCCCTACTCTTGTTCCTTCCCCTACTTTCTGTCACAAAAGCCTGCACGTTGTCAACTCTAATCTCCTTTCTTTTGATCTCTTCATTAAACATACTCTCTTTGATTACCTCCAAATAGGGCACACCTTCATGAGTTAAGTTGCTAATCGTCACCACTAGTGAGTTAAGTTGCTAATCGTCACCACTAGTGTTTCCCAGCTAGCCAGTAACAAACTCAACAAGAACAAAGCTTGAAGCTCATTATCAAGAACGATCTTTATTATAGTCAGCCTATTGATTATGTTTTGGAAATCACTTAGATGCTCCAAATTTGATTTTGCAGCCTTTAACTTCAAGTTCACAAGACTCTTAATCAGAGAGGCCTTGTTGTGAGCACTCTTCCTTTGATACAGAACTTCTAGCTTCTACCATAGCTCAAAAGGATCTATTTCTTGAGATACATGATTGATTATGCTGATATCAATCCATTGTCTTATAGTGCCCAAAGTTTTATGCATATTTTCGCATTCTTTGTCTGACATCGTTTCAAGTTTTAAAGGAACATCATCCTTGAGACCTCTATCTACATCAATAGGATCAAAGGGATCCTTGCAATATAAAAGGTCCTGCATCATGGGCCTCCATATCGAGTAATTTGATGACATTAACTTGACCATAGAGCTACTTCCACCTTCCATTACGATGACTCTGATACCACTTATTAGGAGAAAAATAATAATCTTTTGTATTAGAAGGTAAATTGTTGTCTAATAAAACATGAAATATGCCTATATAAATATAGGCTTACAAAACCAATTCTTAATAAACTAAACTACTACTATTTAACTTAAAAAATGATTATAACTAATAACAGCTATTACTATTTAACTTAAACAATGACTCTAACTAATAACTCTAACTAGGACTCTAACAATCATAATTCAAGTTTATTATCTAACACCCTCTTTTAAACTTGTAATTCAACCTTTAATAACTCCAATAATAACTCTCAATCTGCAGAAATCTTCACATTTTAAAGCTTTGGTAAACATATCAGCAACTTGATCTTTAAATGTCACATGCTTCAATTAAATCTCTTTGTTCCCAATGCATTCTCTTATAAAATGGCACTTGGTGTCTATATGTTTACTTTTATCATGAAAAACTGGATTCTTTCCCAAAACAATAGCAAACTTATTATCAATAAAAATATTTATAGCTCCATCTTATTCAAATTTCAGCTCTTTCAATAACTTCCTCAACCGAATAGTATGACAAACACAGGAAGCAGTTGCAACATGCTCAGCTTCACAAGTTGAAAAAGTAACAATCATTTGCTTCTTTAAACTCCAAGCAAACATAGTACTTCCCATAAAGAAAACAAAACCACTTGTACTTTTTCGATCGTCGATGTCTCCTCCCTAATCATTGTCACTAAATGTAGATAATCTAAAATTATTTATGGCAGTATAAAATAATCCATACTCTAGTGTTCCTTTAACATATCGAAGAATTCTCTTTGTTGGTTTCATGTGCATCAAAGTTGGAGCTTCCATGTAATGACTAATGATGCCAACTCCGTACAAGATATCTGGTCTTGTACAAGTTAAAAATTGCAATCTTCCAACCAGTCTTTTAAATAAAGTTGGGTTTACCTTTTCTGCATTATCGAACTTAGAAAACTTGATCCTGCATTCCATTGGAGTAGAAACTGAATTGATTTTATCCATTTTGAACTCTTTTAAAATTGCTTCAACATAAGTTTTCTTTGAGAGAAAAATCCCATCTTCACTTTGTTTCACTTCAATTCCAAGATAATAAGTCATAAGCCCCAAATCAGACATCTCAAATTCTTCAGTCATTTTCTTCTTAAATTCTTCAAACATCATAGGATTACTACCTGTAAAGATCAAATCATCAACATATAAACTAATATACATAATTTCTCCATTTTATTCTACTTGACATATAAGGCATG
Organism: Erythroxylum rufum; assembly: GCA_027478365.1. NCBI lineage: Eukaryota > Viridiplantae > Streptophyta > Magnoliopsida > Malpighiales > Erythroxylaceae > Erythroxylum > Erythroxylum rufum. The sequence goes on along the minus strand of JANIHZ010000209.1, from coordinate 69,352,429 downwards.
CTCATACGAACATTTTGAGAAACCATCCTTCTGAAAATAATCATCAATACATGTATACCAAGTCTTTGGAAGTTGTTTAAGACCATATAGTGCTTTATTCAACTTCAACACCTTGTCTTTTTGTCCTTCAATGATGTAACCTAATGGTTGTTCCACATAAACCTCTTCCTCTAAAGTTTCATGCAAGAAGGTTGATTTTACATCCATATGATAAATCTTCCATCTCTGTTGAGCTGCCATTGAAATAATTAGTCGAACGGTCTCAAAGTGAGCCACTGGAGAAAAGACCTCATCATAATCAATTCCAGCTTTTTAAGTGAATCTTTTTGCAACAAGTCGAGCTTTGTACTTCTCTACTTCTCCTTTTGAATTTTTCTTCACTTTATAAATCCATTTTACTGCTACAGGTTGCTTCCCTTTTGGAAGATCTATCAATCGCCAAGTATCATTCTTTTTAATTGCTTTCATCTCTTTATTAATAGCAAATCTCTATCTTTCGTCTTTGGCAGCTTCTTTAAACGTCATTGGTTCCATATCTGCTAACAAACAAAACAGAGTAGAATCATTGATTTCTTCTGTTACTTCATATATTTCTTCTAAACTCTGTATATGATGTGGCCTCTCAGAGGAGCTTTGTGGAGACATAATCGTTTGAGTTCTTTGAACTTCACGTGGAGGAGTTTGCGGTGTAACATTAGTAACAAATTGATTCTAGGACTTATCTACATCAAAAAATTTATCAAACAAAGGAAGAACTTCATAATTTTCATCCTGTGGTACATTCCACTCCCATGAGCCTTCTTCATCAAACTCAACATCTCTACTAATGATTGTTTTTTCATTATGAAGATCGTAAAATTTATACCCTTTTGAATTTTCAGCATAACCAACAAATATGAACTTCTGAGTCTTATCATCCATCTTGCTTCTTGTTTCATCAGGAACATACATATAGCGAATACTTCCAAATACTCTTAAGTGCGAAATACTTGGCCTCCTTCCACTCCATGCTTCTTGTGGAGTCATTTGCATTAGACTCTTTGTGGGACTATGATTATTCAAATACACCGCACATGCTACTGCTTCAACCTAAAACTCCTTTGGCATCCTCTTACTCTTCGGCATACTACGAGCCATGTCAAGAATAGTTCTATTTTTACACTTCACAACTCCATTTTGCTGAGGTGATCTAGGACCATCAAAGAATGTCCAATATCAAGATACTCACATAATTGATTAAATTTATTCGACGTGAATTCACCTCCTCGATCAGTCCGAATTGTTTTAATTAGATAACCACTTTCATTCTTAACTCGAGCTTTAAATTTCTTAAACACTTCAAATGCTTCAGATTTTTCCTTCAAAAAATAAACCAAAGTCTTACTAGTATAATCATCAATAAATAATAAAAAAGTACCTATTCTTTCCATATGAACTTGGTGCGATAGGATCACATATATCAGCGTACACCAATTCGCGTGGTTGTGTAGCTTGAGATAGAGACTCCTTCGGAAAGCTCCTCCTAGACTGCTTACTATACATACAACCTTCACAAATTTGATTAGGATGACTTATAAAAGGCAAGCCATGTACCATACTTTTCTTATACAATAGCTCCAATCCACCGAAATTCAAGTGGCCCAGCCTAAGATGCCACAACCATGACGAATCATTAGTAGTAGCTTTTAAAAATATGGGACTATCTTTATTGATCTTCAGTATGAACATCTTGTTCTTCAACATTGGCACTTTTGCAATCAATCTTCCTTTTCCATTTCGCATGACCAATCCACTCTTTCTCATCTGTATTTTATAGTCTTTCTCCAAAAGTTTTCCAATACTCAATATATTTGTTTTCAAAGCAGGAACATAATAAACATGAGATATAAACTGATGATCTCTATTTTTCAATTTAATCAAAATTTCTCCTTTACCTTTGATTAGAACTTTAGTTTTATCACCAAAAGAAATACTGCCTTTAACAGATTCATTAAGACTACAAAAATAAATTTTTATTATCAGTCATATGATTGCTGGCTCCTGTGTTGAGATACCAAGACTCATCGCTCCTTTCTTTGTCACCATTGCACGTTAATAATAAGGCAGATGCTTCATCATCTTTTTCTTCAAACTCAACACAATTTGCATTTTCTTCTTCATTTGAATTCCATATACATTCCGTTGTATAGTGACCAAATCTTTCGCAATTGTAACATTGTCTATTGGATCTTTGACCACAACCTTGTTGCAACGATCCACTTCTACTACGTCTTCTTGGATATTGTTGCTGAAAATCTGACTCTTAGTTGTCATTCGAATTATTTCTGCCTCCTTTGTCTCTTCCACGATTTCCACAATTCCAGCCTCGACCATGACCTCTACCTCCTCGTCCTTGATGTTGATTGTCTTCTTCTTCATTTAAATTCAACTTCACCTGCAAATCTTGAACATCCGGTTCTTCTCTTTTCTTCAATCTCTCTTCATGGGCTTGTAATGAACCCAAAAGGTGATCTATAGACATCGAATCCAAATCCTTTGATTCTTCAATGATAGTCATAATGTAATCAAAATTTAAAATTAGCAACTGAAGATTTTTTTTAATCACTTGAACGTCTTCCATCGGCTCTCCATATCTCTTTAATTGATTCATAATAGTCAAGACTCTGCCAAACTACTCTTCTATAGGTTCAGAATCCTTCATCTTGAGATTTTCATAGTCACATCTCAAAGTCTACAGACGTACTTTAATTACTTTGTCTTTTCCTTTAAAACAATTATATAAAATCTCCTACGCTTCTCTTACCGTAATTGCAGTAGGATCTTTCTTTCTAGCTTTCTGTAGGGCTTCCTTTTCTCTTACCGTTAACGCTTCTTCACATTCCGGATGATTGTAGGCTTTTTCTACAATATCCCACACATCTTGTGATCTTAGCAATACTTTTATTCTAATACACCAGTTGTCATAATTCTCCTTGTTAAGTTTCAGAAATTGAAACGGTAACATTCCATTCATCTTGGTTTTTACTGTGGAACACCTTCAAAATACAATTTCTGACGCTTTTGTATATCTTCTGGCAGTAGCTAAATGGCAGCAATGTTTTTCTTTCGTCTGGGAGGTTTTGAGTTCAAATCCTCGCTTACGCAGTTAAACTGAGAAACAATTTCTTCAACATATTCGTTCGTGTCTTGTGTTGTGGAGATCTGCAGCCCAACGGTCAAGTCGCGTCCCTTTACTTTAGGTCTTGTGGTTGAATCCTAGAAACCACACTGCACACGAAAACTGTTTTTCCATTTTCCCTTTCAAACGTTTCTGTTCTCTGTTCTCTGGTCTCTCCAACTCACGATCTCTGAATCTCACGTCTTCCTCTCTGTAACTTGTCTTCTTCTTCTTTCTCTATCTTCTGGTATCTACGCCTATTATTCTGGTCGTTGCTGATTTTAGTGTTCTGCATGAGAGGTGTTTGATAAAATGCCTCAAAGAGATGGATGGTGGAAAACTGATTTCTAGCTCTGATACCACTTTGTTGGGTAGTAAAAACTACGAAAGAGGCAAAAGAAATAGAGGAATAAAGGCTAAACATTCTTCTGTATTATAAGATAAATTACTGTCTAATAAAACATGAAATATGCCCATATAAATATAGGCTTACAAAACCAATTCTTGATAAACTAAACTACTACTCCCTCCTATTCAAAATAAGTGTCGTTTCAGAGGAATGCACACTTATTAAGAAAGTTAATGAAATGTCTGATATACCCTTATTAGTTACATGTTAAAGTTCATTGAAAATATAATCTGTATAATCTGTGTAATTAAGGCGTGAGAGAAATTAAAGGGTAATTTTGGAACTAAAATCATAAATATGCATAAAAAGTCACAAACGACACTTATTTTGAATAATTAAAATCCCTTTAAAACGACACTTATTTTGAATAGGAGGGAGTACTATTTAACTTAAACAATGACTCTAACTAATAACAACTACTACTATTTAACTTAAACAATGACTCTAACTAATAACTCTAACTAGGACTCTAACAATCATAATTCAATTTTATTATCTAACACCAACATGGTAACATCTTTAACTGGTTTCTTCGGACTGAAGTTTTGATCATCTCGGTACATCTGAACTGTTACATTTGGTTAAATCTATGCAGGGAAGTTTGATGATTGTCGGAAGTTTTTTCTGGAAATTATATAGTTTCATATACAGTGACAGAGCCAGTAATTTAAAATAGGAAGGCCCAAATATTTAAAATTTTTAAATTTTGGGGGGCCCAATGCACCACTAACCTCTAAATAACTCCGTCCTAGTGTGTGTATATATATATATTAAAAATAAATATTTAATAATCTTAGAGGTGGGGAGCCCAGTGCACCACTAGGCCCCATCTACCTCTGTCCCTGTTCATATACCTACTAGGTACATATTTGAAGCTGCATGTAAGTATTCTCCAGCTTCTAAATGACTACCAGCTTGCATGATTCAGTGACTTCTGTATTTGCTTTTCCTTATCTTTGTAATACTACTGATATATATCTGATTTCACTTGCTAATTAGAGCTTGAGGTAACGTATATGATATGAGTTTACATGATTGTACAAGTTCACAACATTGTAAACAAGCGTAAATTGTATTTCACTATTTGGGGTTAGTATCACTTCATTTTCTAGTCATTTAAAGTCTAGCCTTATACAAGAATACCATTAGTCTCCTGTAAGTATTCTGGTGGGAAGGCCGAAAAAAGCTGATAAATATTGTAGCAAGCGTTCCTTAGGTGGCTATATTGCATGACATTACTATAGGTGGTGGTGGTGGGAATCTCCATTCCTGGGATTTTTCGAGTTGCAACTGATAAAACGGTATGTAATAGGAAACTTTCTATTACTTCTATTTACCTTGACTTTTAATTTCACCATTCACTTTGCACTCTTCCTTCTGCATTAAGATAATTTAGCAAGCTTCCTTGCCATGCCATGTAGATAAAATGTTTAACGTGTCTGTTGATATCTGCTTATTATTCAAGTCTCTAATAGGATAAGACTCCGTTGTGGTATATGAATCTGGTATTTAGAAGGTTGATCAAATGTTGGTTTCAAAGTATAGCATGTAGTGCAGCTCTACTACAATCTGTCATCCAGCGTTGTGTCAAAACTCAAAAAAAGAAATTAAATTAAAAGCCAAATATTTCAGTCCTCCATTTCTAGAAGCCCTGTGGTTGGGATATAGGATTAAAAGCTTAAATCTTTTGTTGAAGAGATCATCTGTAGCTTGGTAAGGTTGATCAATCAAGGAATCACAACATGTTTTTAAAGTTTTCTTTTATTGGGATATATCTCCCACCAGATTAAAATGATACCTCTTTGGAGCTCCATTTGAGTACAATTTGCTGGATCAATTCTTGAAATTAAAGCACTCTCCAGCCCTATCACCTTCCTTCTTCTCAGAAAAGAAAGCGAACATATAAAAGACATCCTTTGAATAGGTTCTTCTAATTGGAATTACCAGTTTTACTGTTGTTCAGAAGGGATACATGTAAAACTTGTTCTAAATTACAACTACTTGGAAACCCGTTTTTTGGGATTTGGGTTTCAGGAAAGTGAGGCTTCAAGAACAAATGGTCCATGGTGCAATTCCACCCTCATAAGGCTTGCAGAAGCATCACCCCTGAGTTTGAAGGTTTCCTTAAGATCAGTGAGTCATTTTTCTATTCATGACATGTCATCTAGATCGAATTTTATCCGAGCTAGTGGTAACTAATTTAGATTACCTCAGATAAGAGAAGGCAGATTTCAAACCCTTGATCAGTGTTTGGTCTGGGAGTATCGTATGAGTCTACAGGGAATATCCAAAAATATTTCATCTGATTTTCACGAGGTATAAAAGAGTTATAATTCAATAAGTGAGTACCATTCTGCTGTTGAATTGAATTGTCTTGTGCAGCCTAAAGTGTTGAAATTGGTGGAGGAGCTTGCAATGACAGTGAAGGTAAGGAAGAAGAGGAAGCTGAAGGGAAAGCTGAAGGGGTTCAAGTGCAGGTGAAGATTGGAATTGATGATCCTAGGCATAATTTGAAGCTATATGGATCAAAGGAATGAAGATCAAGGTCAGAAGAATGAAGATCAAACTCTGATGAAGGAAATTCAATGCAAAAGGGAAGAAGAAGAGAGAATGGAAGAAGAAGAAGAGAGAATGGAAGCAACCAAGGAAAATCTGGATATTATAGCATGAAGAATAACAGAACAAAAGAAGTGCAGAGCAGGAAAACAGCAGAAGTCTGAAGCAAATTACAGGAAGATTAACTAGTGAAATCAAGTTTTTTTAGAGCTAAACAAAACACATGTAGCTGGAGCATCTCAATCCCATAGCTGACAATTGTATTTGGAGTGTCAGTTTTGTTCCTTGAAGAATCAAGCAGCAGCTGAAGATATTAGTTTCTGTTTTTGCTAAAAGCCAATTTGGTTACTTTTGTGTTTTGCCAAATGAAGAAACATTTGTCCTAGGCTAGCTTTTATCCCTCAATTCATGCTGTAGCAAGTTTTAAATGCCTTACCAATGTCAGTTTCAGTTATGCAAAAGACAAAGAGAATTGCTTTTATGTTTGTGCAAAATCAGGTAAAGATTGTACTAGCCTAGTTTATACTCATCAGGTTATGCTTTTGTTTTCTAGTTACTTTCAAGTTGTATCAGAAGGTTGGAGCTGATATAAAGCTCGTGAGCCTCATCATTTCGTATCTGTAAAAAAATTGGAAAAGCCTTCAATACAAGAGTTCAGTACAATTACTTAATTTTCACATTGTGTTCTTTTGATTTTGCCGAAGTTGGTTTTTTAAAGATGAATAGTAGCTGTAGTTTTCTAATTTTTGAAAGCTTGAAGTTTTTTAGTTTTTGCATATGAGAGTGAAAGAAAAAATTCATCAAAACACAACATCCAATTCAGTTCTTATGATCTGCTTGCATGGTCATTTAGTTTGATTCCAGAAGTAGTTTTAGTTATTTTTTAGGTGTGAGTAGCTAAGGCAACATATATACAAAACAGATAGTTTCATACAGAAGTTGATTTCGGGTCCAAAGGGAGATACAACCATTTCTAAAACACACTAATCTTTAACCATACATTCACCAATTTGTGAGGAATCTGAGTTGCAATTCATTGGAGATACATAATACATTCAGACTACAAAGTCAAGAACAGAAGTGACAACATCTTTCATCTAATTGGAGCTTGCATTAACAGTGCTGGAGGTGTTCGACGATTTGCTTCAACCATCATTCTTGCTTGACAGGTTGTGTAACTCTCGGAGGGGCATCTTCAAGATCTGTTGTGTTTCTGCTATTGGTTTGTTTTCGTTATGGTCACCATTCGGTTGTTAGTTTGTTTATGCTCTTGATTTGTTTCTGTTATGGTCACCAGTCAACTCTTGGTTTGTTTCTATTATAGTCACCATTATGTTGTTGGTTTCTGTGTGTATGAATGGTTTGTGATGGTTTCAACTTGACTTTTTCTTTTTTCAAATTGATTCTTGTTCCATTATTCATTATATGTTAAAAAATATCATATGTGAGTTGATAACTTAAATTAAGGAGTGAAATGGTGATTTAGTTGTCAAGTTGCTATAGAGTTCCAATTTGTCCTGAAGGCAAGGGGATAAGGATAAGGCAGTAATTAGTTTTCTGTAACAATTAGAAATACTTGGTTTAAGTTTTTTTGTAATATTTAGAACTCTATTTCATATCAATTTCTGTAATATTTAGAACTCTATTTCATATCAATTTCTAGTTTTGATAGTTGGGTTTTATATACTCTTTCGACTATTCAATCTGTTGATCTAAAACATCAAAATTGAAAACTAGTAACATTTTGGTTAGGCTATTTGAAATAAAGCAAAGTTTAATAAGTGAGTAACATTTGTTGGTCTTTTGTGTATCCATTCTACTGCTGCTGGCCTTCTTTATTACAATTGATAATGAAAATTATTTAAGTTGTATACTTTTGCACTGACAATAGGATACCCAATTTTTTAAATACTTTTTTAGGTTAAATCATAATGGAGAATATGGAATCATCCTCTACTCGTGGTAAGTCCGCTCTAGCATGGAATTATTTTTCTTCTTCTCATGCATCTGATGGGAATATCCAATATAATTGTATATTTTGTGGTAGAATATTTTAAGGTGGAGGAATTTTTAGAATAAAAGAACATTTTGCTAGTGTTAAGGTAATATTGCTTCTTGCAAAAAAGTACCACTTGATGTACGTGATATGATTGGAAAATATTTGTAGCAACAATTAAAAAAAAGAAAAATAAAGATGCTCATGATATATCTTTTGGAGATGATGAAAAACCACAAGTATTAGATAAAGGAAAAAAGAAAAGCTACTATTGACATAGATTCTTATCTTTCTCCAAGAACTACTCCTAGTTCTCAACCTAGTCTAAAAAAGTTTTATAGTTGATAAGGATGTTGTTTTGCGATGTAGAAGAGTATGGACTAGATGGTGCTATCATTCATGTATTCCTTTAAATGCTTTAAATTCACCATATTTTCAAGAAGCAATTGATGTTACAACAGTAAGAGGGCCAGAATTTAAGGTACCATCTTATTATGAGCTGCGTGTGCCTTTGCTTGAAGATTTAAAAAAAGAATGTCAGTTAATTCTAGATACATATAAATGTAGTTAGGAATTAACAGGATTAACTATTATAGCAAATGGGTGGATTGATTAAAGACAAACAACTTTGATTAATTTCTTGGTTTATTATAATACTGGAACAACTTTTATCAAGTCTGTTGATGCTTTTGACATGGTAAAAAGTGCTAATGCCTTATTTGAATCTTTATATGAAATTGTCGGGTGGGTTGGACCAAAAAATATTGTGCATTTTGTTACAGATAATGCAGCTAATTATGTATTAGCTGAGTACTTATTACAATCAAAGTATGGGCATATTTATTGGTCTCCATGGCTGCTCATTGTATAAATCTCATTTTAAATGATACTGGTGGTGTGGACCATATTTTTAGTCTTGCTTCTCGCGCATCTAAGATCATAATTTTTGTGTATAATCATGTTACATTTTTGTCTTAGTTAAGAAAGTAAGAAGATTAGGTTGAGATCGTGCGTCTCGTTGCTACTAGGTTTGCAACTACATTTATTACTTTGAAAAGTGTTTATGATCATAAGAACTATTTTAAAATTTAGTAACAAGTAAATACTTTTCAAGTCATAAATTATCAAAGAGTGAAAAGGAAAAGAAGTTTGTATTATTATTCTAGATAATAAATTTTGGGATGCTTGCTTGATTATTGGGAAGATTGTGGTTTCGTTTATAAGAATGTTAAGGATTGTTGACTCAGATGAGAAGCCATCTTTGGGGTACATATATGATGGTATGTATAGAGCTCACAAAACAATTATAAATCATTTTAAAGGAAAGGAGAAATTGTACAAGCCTTATATAGATATTATTGATCGACGACGAGATAAGGATCTTACTCAAAGAATCCACTTAACAACTTATTTTCTCAATCCTTATTGCTTATATAGTGGAGAAGCATGTACAATTAATATTATGGGCAGTTTTTTTGATGTGATAGAATGCAAAGGTATTTTCTCTATTGAAGAGCAATCACAAGCGATAAATGAAATTAAATTGTATCATGAAGGTTTAAAGAGTTTTGTTAGATCATCAGCAAAGAGAGAACTTATGATGAAAAAAATGCAGCCAAGTAAGTTTTATACTTTTAATTCATTATTTACTTATTAATAATACATATTTTTATCATAAATATTAATTTAAAATATATATGAATGGTGGAGATTATTCGGTGACAATGCTCCAACATTGAGAAAACTCGCTATTACGTTGTCATTTTGTGCTCATTTTGTATATAAATCTCTTTAATGTGTTGAAATTATTATTCAAAATTAATGGACTTGTTTCTTAATTGTTCTGAGATGATTTTCAACACTTGAAAGATGAAATTGAGCCAAAAAGATGCAAGAAAAGTAAAGATAATTCGAATTCCCAACCTGGCATAAAAATAATTGACTAAGCGTGGACACGTGCAAGAACAAAGAATGCTTGCAGAATCTGTTTTGAAATCAGATTTAATTCATCTAAGATCTTAATGATCATGAGAATCAAATTGTTACCTTACTGATGGGATCTGCAACCTAAATATGAGGGAAAGAATATCTGCTGAAGCTAACAAAAAAGGAGGGAAAAGGAGGACATCGAAGAGGATAAAAAGAAAACATTTTTTACTGTTCACATTATGCAATATAGGGAATTTATGTTTTCTGCAGTAGTTTTCTAGGATTTTTCGTATTTTCCAGAAAAAGACCAAGGATGGAGACTTTGTATTTTACTATTTCTTTGTTGGTTTTTACTTTCGTTATGAGTAGCTAAATCTTTCTTCCTGGTTGAAGGGAACCACGTTATCATCTATTACGTGTGAGATTTCTGAATAAAGTTTGTTTCATTGATGAATATTGAGTGTCTTCCAAATTGCTTTTTATGATTGAATTAGTTGACTAGGGTGCGCAACTAGAAATTGATTTGTTTAATTTATAGCCAGATTAGTAGGATTTGACGTTCAGTTTTGTCAATCCAAAGTGGCAATTAGGATTACCATCTTTATGTTAGAGTTTGGAAATTCTAAGAAGATGCTTAACTTGATTAAATGCATGTCGTACATGTGTTGTCTTGTTCATTAGTTTCTTAGATCTTAAAGCTATTAATCAATTAAATTTAAGATCGTATCTAAGTTATTGACTAATAAGAATGTTTAGAATACATGTTTCTATTCATTTAATCTTAAGAGAAAACATTACCTAATAAACGTTTGTTAATGGACTGAGTTTTATATCGAGGATCCATATTAGTTTGATAACGTAGGTGACCCGAAACCAAGATTTCTTTACTGAATTTCCAGATCTGATTATTTTTGTTAATTTTCAAATTCTATCATTTTTAATTTATTAAATTTACGTGAATTAAACCCTCCCCTAATTTGTTTTAGTTTTAAACTCGTATAACCTTTACCGTTAAAATTCCTCGTGGGAACAATCTTAACTCTTCACTAACTACATTTTTTCATTTCTAGAGTTGGTATTAATTTAGTTGTAGCCGACAACAGAATCATTTGCTATGGTTTCTCTTCCGTCGGTAATTACTAATTTTCTTGTTGTGTAATACTGCTAAGAAATCGAGGAGGATCCATTCTCACGAGTAATGGAATAATTATATAACTTTTTTTGTATAATTTCTTAAAATTCAAGATCACTTAAATTATATAAAATGATTAAACATAAATCATAATAAAGTATAAATTGTAACACATACCTTATTTCAAAGCTTGATCATTTTTATCATTTCCCTCAAACCATTTTTGAAATTAGCTTATCTCAACTACTATAGCCGCATAATTTTCTAGCCTTTAACAGTATCCACATAATATGTTGAAAGAATTTTGCAAATATTATAGAGAGGGTTAGGCAAGAAATGCTAGCTCCCTTAAAGTTTAAGCTTATTTATAATAGGTTTTAGACAATTTTATTGAAATTAAATTCTAATTTTAATTAAACTTTAATTAAAATTACAAATAATTTTAATTAAATACCAATTATGTCCAAATAAGATCAAATATCTCATATTGATCCTTATTTATTAAATGTCTCATATTTAATCATAAAGTTTCTTAAACTTTACAATTGGTATTTAATTACATATATCTTTTATCTCTTCAACTTTTTATTTGTATGTGACTTAATAGATTTTTAAATATGTTGGTAATGAATATAAAATTATAAATCCGTGCTTGGCCCAATCTCTGCCCGTGACTTGGTCAAGTCGAAGAATTTTGGCCTGTGATCCGATCAACCTGGGCCAAACCAAAATTGACATTCCTACTTTGGATTGGACACAAAGACTTGTTGGACTTTGAGCAATGACATTTTGCTATTAGTTAGTGCAGAAGGTGAGTGAAAGCAGTTGACAGTATTTTTCAATTTTTGTGCACGAGAGAAAACAAATTCTCAAGCGAAATCCTCGACTTTCATTAGAGGAAATTCCTAAGATTTATGGGAAAAGCTCAAAGGATTGGTCACTATTGATGGCAGTGAAGAAGTTTGGTGTTTTGCTGAAGACATGTATATGTATCAAGTAGTTAGCACAAGACTTTGTAGGAATGGATTTCCTGTATTTCCTTTACAGTCTGTTTGGTTCAAAGAATGGAATAGATAAGGAATAGAATAGTTATTCTTAGGAATAGAAAAGATGAGGAATAGAA
>JANIHZ010000209.1:69322756-69340027 GCA_027478365.1 Erythroxylum rufum | reverse complement strand
ATTTTTATGCAAACACGACGCCGTTTTTTAATTGGACAGGGTTGGACAGAGAAAACTTGGACAGGTGATCTGAACTCTGTAGAAGGCGGTGCTTTTAGCATAAGCTTCCACTTTCCCAATCCATATGTGTTAGACATATGCTTTTGACTTCACCTTACTCTCGTTTATCTTTTGAATTTTTTATTCTAGAATTTTTTTTCCTTAAGTAGTTAGAATTGACGTGTTCTTTAGCAAGTTAGTAACTATTAGACATACTACATAGCACTATTTGAATTGCTTTAGTTTAGGTGAAACTTTCTGCTTTATTATTATTTTAAGCAATATAAAATATAAAGGTTGTTTATGAATAAACGTACTCCTTTACAAAAAGTATTCTTGCTTATCTCTATATTACTGTCTTTTCAACACTGTTTCTACTTCTTTCAATTAAAGACTTGCTTTGAGTTTGTGTTTTCTTTTTTATAAAATCAACACATTGGTATCAGAGTTCTCTTTTTAAGGGACCTGTGAGATGGAAGCAGACGGTAGTTTTTCTCAAGCTCCTCCCATCTTTGACGATGAAAGCTATCACCTGTGAGCAGTAAGAATGGAAACACACTTGGATGCTTTAGATCTCTGGGAAGCCGTGGAAGAGGATTATGAAATTGCTCCGTTGCCAAACAATCCCATCATGCCCCAGATAAAAAATCACAAGGAGAGACGAACCAGAAAATCGAAGGCCAAAACATGTTTATTTACAACTGTTTCAAATACAATTTTCACCAGGATTATGGCTTTGAAAACAACAAAAGAAGTTTGGGATTATCTGAAGGAAGAATATGCTAGAGATGAAAGGGTACGAGGCATGAAAGCTGTCAATTTAATAGGGAGTTTGAGCTGCAAAAAGTGAAAGAGTCTGAGATAGCTAAAGAATACTCTGACATATTGCTCGGTATCGTTAACAAAGTAAGATTCCTTGACTTCGTATTTGATGATTCTAGAAGTGTTCAAAATTTTTTAGTTACGGTGCCTGAAAAATATGAAGCAGCAATAACCACTATAGAGAATACGAGGGATTTGTCAAAAATCACCTTGGCAGAGCTATTGAACTCTTTACAGGCTCAAGAGTAGAGGCGGTCTATGAGACAAAATGGTTTTGTCAAAAGAGCCTTTCTAGTTAAGCACCATGATAAAAAAAGAATGATAAGAAGAAGAACTTCAGAAAGAATCATGCCAGTTCAAGTGGCGAGCACACTACAAATAACCACAGTTCGAGTAAAGGCAGAAACTTAAAGGGAAATTATCCTCCTTGCCAACTCTGTGGAAAAACAGGTCATCTACCATTCAAATGTTGGAAAAGGCCTGATGCAAAGTGTAGAAAGTGCAACCAGTTTGGACATGAGGCTATAATTTGCAAAAGCAAGAAGCAGGAAGCAGATGCCCAAGTTGCTAAATAGGATGAAGAAGATCAGATTTTTGTGACAACATGTTTTTCCACCAGGTGCACTTCAGAGTGTTGGTTGGTCAATAGTGGTTGTACAAACCACATGACATATGACATAACTCTCTTCAAGGATTTGAAGCCTACTGGAATCACAAAGGTCAGAATAGGCAATGACGGCTATATTTTAGCAAAAGGAAAAGGAGCCATTGCAATTACAACAAGCTCAAGTACAAAAACAATTTCTGATGTTCTTTACGTACCTGATATCGACCAAAATTTGTCAAGTGTGAGCCAGTTACTTGAAAAAGGATTCAAAGCATACTTTGAAGATTGGCACTGTGTCATTTATGATGTTACTGGAGAGTAGGTTGTACGAGTTAAAATGAGAGGCAAAAGCTTCTCATTTAATCCAACCGAGGAGGAGCAAGCAGCTTATCCAACGGAAACAAACATCACTAAAATTTGGCACAAGAGGCTCGGCCATTGTCATCTTTAACGCATGTTAAAGATGAAGGAAAAGGATATGATAAGAGACTTGCCGATGCTTGCTGATCATTTGCCAAATTGCCATGCTTGTAAGTTTGGTAAACAAAACAGGTTGCCTTTTCCTAAATCAACTTGGAGGGCCTCACAAAAGCTGCAATTAGTTCATACGGATATTGCAAGACCTCGTCTCCACTTTATTCTGTATATTGATGATTTCACAGGGATGTGCAGGATTTTTTTTTCTTGAAATACAAGTTAGAGGTAGCTAGAGTTTTATGGAAATTCAAGAAATGGTGGAGAACCAGAGTGGCTGCAAAATTCAGGTTCTGAGGTCTGATAATGATACAGAATACACCTCGTCACAATTTATTCTTGTTGCGAAGAAGCTGGTATCAAACATCAATTCATGGCTCCTTACACGCCACAACAAAACGGAGTTAGTGAAAGAAGGAACAGATATATAATGAAGATGGTGAGATGTATGTTTCATGAGAAGGATTTGCCTAAAAAGTTTTAGGTAGAGGCTGCTAATACAACTGTATTTCTGTAAAATCGACTTTCGAGCAAGGCATTGAAGGATATAACTCTATTCGAGGCTTGGTATGGTTATAAACCTTCACTAAAATTTCTTAAAGTGATTGGTCGCGTATGTTTTATTTACGTTCCATATAATAAGCGTGACGAACTCAATAAGAAAGCTACCTTGGACATTTTTGTGGGTTACAACTTAGTTTCGAAAGCCTACAAGGTGTATGATCCATAAATAGGAAAGATGACTATTACTAGAGATGTTCACTGTAATGAAGAGGAGCAGTGGGATTGGAATGACTCACCAAGACTCCTACAAGAGCTTAATTTTCCTGAAAGGCAAGCCAAAGAATAGTGGCTAAATGAATTGGTAGATGATCCACCAGTTAGAGGAACAAGACTACTTTCAGAAATATATTAGAGGTGTAATGTGGCAGTAAGTGAACCTGCTAGACATGAAGAAGCTCTTAGAGATCCAAAATGGAAGAAAGCTATAGAGGAAGAGATGTCAATGATTCAGAAGAATAAAACATGGGAATTAGTTGACAAACCTGCAGGCAGAAAAATCATTGGAGTGAGGTGGGTTTTCAAATGAAGCTCAACATAGATAGCTCCATTAACAAATACAAGGCCAAACTTATTGTTAAGGGTTATTCCCTGATTTTTGGTGTTAATTACTCTGACAGCTTTGCTCTCGTTGCTCGATTGGACACAATTAGAATGTTGCTAGCCATCTCAGCACAAAAAGGTTGGAAAGTGTTTCAATTAGACATCAAATCTGCTTTTTTAAATGGTGTTCTGCAAGAAGAAATATATATGGATTAGTCGGCTAGATTTTCTGTACAAGGAGAAGAAGATGAAGTCTACTTACTCAAGAAGGCTCTCTGTGGATTAAAACAGGTGCCTAGGGCCTGGTACAACATAATAGATAATCATTTGCAGAGTTTAAACTTCATAAAAAGCTTATCTGAGGTAACTCTTTATGTTAAACATAAGGACAATGATGTTCTTATAGTTTCTCTTTATGTTGATGATCTCTTGGTGATAGGAAATAATGCTTTGCTAGTTGAGGAGTTCAAATAGGAAATGAAGCAGGTTTTTCGAAATGACAGACCTTGGCCTCATGAACTATTTTCTTGGGATGGAAATTAGACAAAGCCAAAATGAAGTGTTCATTTGTCAAAAGAAATATGCAAAAGAAAATTTAAAGAAATTTCATAAGGAGGAGTGCAAAGCAGTAAGTACTCCCATAAATCAAAAAGAGAAGCTAAGCAAGGAAGATGGATTTGATAAAGTTGATGAAGTTAATATAAAAGTTTGGTTGGATGCCTAATATATCTCACTACCACAAGGCCTGACATTCTATTTGCTGTAAGTCTCTTATCTCGCTATATGCATTGTGCTAGTGAGTTGTATTTAGCTGCAGCAAAAAGATTGTTAAGGTATATTAGAGGTACAATTGATTATGACGTTAAGTTTGAAAATTGAAAAATTTTCAAGTTATGTGGATTCTTAGATAGTGATTGGGTTGGTTCCATTGATGACATGAAAAGTATCTCAGCATACTATTTCAGTTTCAGTTCAAGGGCTTTCTCTTGGTGCTCAAAGAAGTAAGAAATTGTTGCATAATCTACTGTAGAAGCTGAATTTATTGCAGCAACAACAACCATTAATCAAGCTTTATGGTTGAAAAACCTTCTCTGTGATGTGAACATGGAGCAAAAGAATGATGTAGAGATTTTTGTTGACAATCAGGTAGCCATTGCAATTTCTCATAATCCAGTATTTCATGGAAAGACAAAACACTTCATTATTAAGTTTTTTTCTTAAGGGAGGTGCAGCAAAATGGAGATGCAACTCTAATTTACTCAAAATTGAAGATCAGTTAGCTGACCTGTTTACAAAGCCACTTCCAGTCAGCAAGTTCGAGCTTCTAAGGCAAAAAATTGGAATGTGCAGTTCCAAAAGCAAGGAGGAGTGTTAGACATATGCTTTTGGACTTCACATGACTCTCATTTGTCTTTTGAATTTTTTATTATAAATATTTTCTTTTCTTAAGTAGTTAGAATTTGACTTGTTTTTTAGCAAGTCAGTAAGTGTTAGATGTACTATATAGCACTATTTGAATTGCTTTAATTTAGGCGAAAGTTTATGCTTTATTGTTATTTTAAGCAATATAAAATGTAAAGGTTGTTTATAAATAAACATACTCCTTTACAAAAAGTATTCTTGCTTGTCTCTACATTACTGCCTTTTCAACATTGTTTCTACTTCTTTTAATTAAAGACTTACTTTGAGTCTGTGTTTTCTTTTTTGTAAAACCAACAAAATGGGAGCACCTTCGGTCGGTAAGGTTACGATGTTAATTATTTTTCAACAGATGAAGAGCTAAGTGCTCCCATTTCCTGTGAGCTTGCCACACATATTTGTAGTCTCCATCTATTGGCGATCTAGATACCTCAATCACGGTTAAATGAAGCTGTAGGCAAAAAGAAGTGGCTCAGAAGGTTGTCTGCAATAAGGAAAAAGAAACTAAAGCAGAGAAATAAAGACCAAACCAGATATCTTTTTCTGATTCATTCCTGATGTTTTCTACTAGATCAAGGAGATAATAACCATGCCTAACATGCATTAAGCCACAAACAACAGGTTAAAAGAAACACATAAAGTTTTAACTGATTTTTAAAATCCTTGATGTGCTAATTGAGAAGCCAAAAAAGAAAAAGTGTTGATGTCTCGGATACCCATGACAGGAACGGCCCAGAGAGTTTTGCTTACTTTAGATGCATCTTTTCCATGGCTTTAAAAATGATACTTATAAAGGGATAACTAATTTTAAATTATGCAACTTTTTAGGATTTTTTCAAATTGTCTAATCTTTTTAAAATTTTCAATTGATTGACTAATCTTTTAAAATCTTAACAATTCAGTTTAAAACTTTAATTCTATTAGTAATTTACTAATTTGGCTAATAAAATTTTTGTTATTTAAAATATTTAAGTATCCACATAAATTTTTTTTCTTAACTTCAATCTAACTATGACCACTATTTTTTCTTGTGGACATCTACATGTCATGAATAACAAGGATTTTGTAGCCAAATCAACAAATTACTAACAGAACTAACATTTTGAACTGAACTATTAAGGTTTTAAATTGATCATTCAATTAAAAAATTTAAAAGTTTGGACACTAAATTAAATTT
Organism: Erythroxylum rufum; assembly: GCA_027478365.1. Lineage (NCBI taxonomy): Eukaryota > Viridiplantae > Streptophyta > Magnoliopsida > Malpighiales > Erythroxylaceae > Erythroxylum > Erythroxylum rufum. The sequence goes on along the minus strand of JANIHZ010000209.1, from coordinate 69,334,385 downwards.
TTTTGAAAGATTTGGCACTTTAAGATTGATTATTCCTACTTATAAACTTATAAGAGAATAAAAAAAATTATGTAGGACATAATTCCTGAATGTATTCAACTTGGTGGAAATGGAATATATTCAAACAAAAGAAAGGGCCTTCTAAACAATCAGAAACAAATAAAAAATTAATTAAACTGATAAGAGGTAAAAGCTAAAGAAATTCCTAATTATAGTAGAGATGGCTCCCGAATAAAGAGAAGGAGGAGAAAAAAATCAAACATTACTTTTTCTCTACATCTCTTATCAACAGTTGTCACTAAACACGAATTGTGAGGGAGAGTAAATCAAGGATCTAATGATAATGACAAGTGTCTCATTTTCTTAACAATTTGATATCAGATTATAGAATGTTCTATAGTAGTTCTAGTTGTAGTCTTTAAGCCACATGGGTTTATAGATCTTCCTTTTGGGTCTCTCCTTATTGAAACTTTTTTCCTCTTTTTGTTTCACTACCCTATTTGTAGAAGTGGATGGTCCATTATCTGGCCCAAATGTATGATTACCCGTTTCTATGGAGAATGAGCTTGCCCTCAAGGTCAAAATTAGGATAAATACCTCTTAAGTGGTTAAGACTTTCCTAAGTTGCTTCGTTTTCTTACTGGTAGTCCCATTGAATCAAAAGTTACTCTTGTAAGCCATTTAGGGCATGGATGGTGTGATGTACCAATATCTTATGGGAACCACTTCTAGTTGACGAAGTTGATGAAGACAGTAACCATCTGTTCTTTTCTTGTATGTATTCCTCAGCAGTTTGGAGTAGTATCCAACATATGGTGGTCGATGAGAATTCAGTGTATGACCGGCAAATCACGTTGAACTGGTATATTTATCAAACACAACCGGATAAGGAAAATGCCTTATTGTTTAAAGCTGCTTTCATTCATTCTATCTATTATCTTAGGAACTCTAGATTGTACACGCAGGTAGAAACTGATAAATATTTGATAGCGTACAACAGTCTGAACGAGATTAGAGCAAACTTTGTGGCTAGGAAAGAGGAGTATCAACTGACCCCAAGTATGAGGGCTAGATGGCATATATGACAACTGTTATTGATCCTTTTGTTTTTGCGTTGTATGCCTGGTATGTGTTTTGCTGTGGACTAGCTTGGTGTATATAGGGCGATGAAAAATGTGGTCTCCTCCCCCTTGTACAGTGTTTTTTTGTAACTCCATTAATTATTTCATATTTGAAAAAAAAAACACTTATAGTTGACCATTTGTAATAGTATTTGAAAGGTAAGTCAAAAAAGGAATTCCACAATAAGTAACTTTTAGGAGGGCCTAAGTTGAATGAAAACCTAGCAATAGGGTTGAAGCTTAAGATAAACCCAATCTCCAACTTCAAAGTTGCAATCTTGATGATGAAGATTTACTTGTTGTTGCATAAGATAATGAACTTTAGATAGATTGGCTCTCAGTTTTGCTAAGAGTGCTTATCTCTATTGTAATGATTCATCAAGTGAACCATAGTAGATGAGCCGAAATTGTATAACTGGATTGAAGGAGGTGGACGACCATATAAAGCCTGAAATGGAGACATGTCAATGACAGTGTCACAGGAAGAATTATACCAATATTCTATAAGATGAAGGTAACCCATAGTCATGGTTTATCACCAGAAAAACATCGAAGGTATATCTTAAAGGTGCGATTTAACACGTTCGTTTGACCGTCATATTATAGGTGGTAGGCACTATTGTAAGATAAGGTAATGCCATTAAGATGAAAAAGGCTCCTTCCAAAAATTGCTAATGAAAATTATCCCTGTCACTGACAATAATTTCGGGAATACTATGCAGGCAATACATTTCTACCAAAAAATAGAAGCCAAGGTGTGGGTAGTGAACTTTGCTAACAAAGCAATGAAATGAGTATATTTTGATAAGGAATCAACCATCAACTAGATCACTGACTTACCATGGAAGTTCTGTCAATAAGTAATGAAATCCATGAAGATGTCTTCCCATACTTGATTTGGAATGAGTAATAGTTGGAGATTTCCATAAGGTTTCTAAGTAGAATATTTATCCTGTTGGCATATATTGCACTGCTGAACAAATTTGGTGACATATGAAGATATACAGGCCAGGCAAAAGATTTTGCAAGATGAGCCAAGTTGACTTTAATTCCTAAAGGACAATCCACAGGAGAAGTATGGAATTCTTGCAATAAATTATAATGGATATTTGTTTTAAATGGTACATAAATCTTCATGTTGTAATGAAAGAGCCCTTGGTTAATGCTAAATATTGTTTACATATTCAAATGTTAATCAAGCAAATGGTTATTTCAATCAATAAACTAATCATGCACATTAGAAATCAATTAAGAATAATCATAAAGTAGAAGCATAGAAAAGTAATTCAATACATGAATAAATGAAATACTCCACAATAAGACCTAATTGCCTCCCAATCTTCAAAGATCCAAGAGCACTTCACTTTTTTCAAATAAGAATAAAAGACTTAACCAACATTGGCCAATTCTAAGATTAGCATCTAAAAAAAGACTACTTTAATATCTACTAAAGAAAGGAGGAAAATGGGGGCTTTAAGAAGCTAAAAAATGTAGTTAGAAGATGGTCTATTTATAGCCACTTAAACTCATGTGAAAAATCTTATGATTGTGATTTCTTGGATCCTCTAGATCATAACTTCATTGATTTATACGGAGATTTGGCCAATATAAGATTCTAATAACTCTAAACAAAATTTTCTCTTGTAATTTCAAAGTTTGAAAATTGCAAATTCTACTGATTGATTTATACGGATATTGCTCCTCCATTTAAGTTTTCAAATTTGTATTAAAGCCTAATTTTTTTTCCAGTCAAAAAGCATCTTTAACCCTTATCCTGCAAAAATAAATAAAATACAGGGTTTGAACATATTAAGATAAGATTATATAAAATTTTCAATGTTAAAAATTAGGCAAAATTATGACACAACACATCACATCCCCAAATCTTTAGGTGTGTCAATCGATTCTATATCTCATATGGAGTCTTGTTAATCGATTTAAATGAAACTCTATTTAAAAGTTAAGCCTCATTTTCAAGGGCATATCTCCAAAATGAGACAGGAAGAACTACATGACTCATCATATAATGTACTATATCTATCAAAGTATGGTTTTTTCTCTTAGATATTCTATTATATTGTGGAGTACTATGAGGAGTCTATTGTGAGAGAATCTTATCTTCTTTCAGATAATTAAGAAACTCATGGTCTAAATATTTGCCATCTTGATCAAATCTAAATGTCTTAATACTCTTACTGTTTTGTTTCTCAACTCAAGTCTAAATTATTTGAATTTTTTAAAAAATTTAGAATTTTATATCATTAAGTATACTTAACCATATATAGAATGATCATTTGTGAATGTAATGAAATATGAGTATCTACTTCTATCACAAGTAGGCATAGGGTCACATATATTTGAATATAAGTTCTTTTCTTGTTATTCGTGTTAAGGATTAACCTTTCAAGATCTAATTTATACAAACCATTTGTAAGTCATTCAGATCCACTATACATCGTCTTTTATAAAAAGAACAACTCTTATTCTTAATAATAAAGACAAATCCATTCAAATCTAAACAAGAAATGAAAATAATGTCTTTAGAAAAGACTAGAATATAATAACAATTATCTAGTTCTAGTTTAAGGCTAGATGTCAAAGCTAAAATACAAGTTTTTATGGCTAATGTAACAACTCTTACTTTATTGCTAACTCGTAGGTCCACTTTACCTTTCCTCAGTGATATGCTCTTTGTTAACATTTATGTCTTATTATGAATATAAGAACCATATGTAGTATCTAGTACCCAAGAATGTAGAACATAAATAGAAAGATTGATCTCAATCATAAACACACCTGAAGAAGTAACTTCCTGAAGCTTCTTATCTCTCAGGCAAGCAAGATAAGCTTTACAGTTTCTCTTTTAGTGTCTATCAACTCCATAATGAAAACACTTGCCCTTATCATTATTGTTCTTCTTGACATCAGCTTTTGACTTTGTTATTTTAGCATAAGCCTTATATTTTTTGTTCTTTCTTAGAGTTCTTTTTTTTTGCTCTTGGAAGAATCCACAATAAAAATGCAATTGTTCCTTTTTAGGGCGTCCCTATATAGTCTTGAGAATATTTAATAGTTCAGGCAATAACACTTCTTTTTGGTTCATATAAAAGCTCATAAAAAAATTGTTCAAAGCTTGAAGTGAGATACTAAAGCACCAAGTCAATGCTTAACCCATGGTTCAGACATAACCCAATTGGCCTAATTTTTCAATATTGTCAATTATCGTTAGTACATATAACTTAATTGAAGATCCTTCTTCCATCTTGCATTGATATAATGCTCTAGAAGTCTCATAACTCTCCACCTTATTCTGTGCACCAAACAACTCTTTGAGATGCATAATCATAGTAGGAGTATCTATTTTTTATGTTGCTTCCAAAGGTCAGGAGATAAGCTAGCCAATATCATATATTTAACTTGTTTAACATCCTCAATATGATGTTAATATGACTTCCAGACTTCATTTGTTGCAGCCAAACTAGGCTATAATGTAATTGGAATGTCAAGAACACATAGTTTCTTTTCTTACCTGAGAATAGTTCTTAAGCTTTGAAACTAGTCCATGAAATTAGGCCTAGTAAGCTTGTTAGCATCTGTGATACTCGTTAGGGATAGATCAATACTTATTTTATCAAATAACCAAAAGAGTAAGTATTAGTTTATAGGCCAAAAGTGCATTTTAAACTCTAACGTCTACACCAAAATATAAGTTGAACCTAACGTTTTGAGGTGTTCAAGTTGAATCCCAATATTTACAAAATGTTCAAAGCAGACCCTATGAAGATGAAAAATCTAATGGAGGTTACCTTTCGTCAGTTAAATGCTGACGTAACTTTTTTTAAAGCAATTTACATATTAGTAGGACCTTTTTTTTCTGATATAGCATTCTTATTTTTAAACGAAAGTGACTCCTCTAGCTATGTATAAAACTCACCATTTTGTTCAATCCTCACTGTTTTGAATTCTTCGATTGGTTATCCTCTATCTGCGCAATCTTCATCTAAAACTGAAGCACAAGAACTTGCATCACTTGCTCGAACCTAGGAAAAATAGAGCTTGGAATCTTGTGGTGGGATTGAAGGATTAACAACAAGGGTCTCTGTGTCTTTTAGTCAGGGGGTTTCCTTCAGGGAAATATCTAAAAAGCAAAACATTTATGGACATAACCAATATGCAGAGAAACCTCCAAGGTATTTTTGGATGTTTGTGTGGGAAGCACTTCATGATCTTACACTGATAATTCTTATTATGTGTGTAATTGTCTCCACTGGAGTAGGAATTGCCACTGAAGGATGGCCAAAAGGTATGTAAGATAGGCTAGGAATATTACTTTCAATTTTTTTGGTAGTCATTGTTACTACAGTCAGTGACTACAAGCAATCAATTCAATTTAAGGCCTTGGATAAGGAGTAGAAGAATGTAATTTTTCAGGTGACTAGAGAAGGTTGCAGACATAAGGTTTCAATCTATGATTTGGTGGTTGGAGATATTGTTCATCTGTCTATTGGAGATCTTGTCCCTGCAAATGGTTGTTTTATATTGGGAAATAACTTGTCGATTGATGAATCTAGCTTGTCGGGTGAGAGATCCAGTAAACATAAGCAAAGAGAAGCCTTTTCTTCTATTAGGAACCAAAGTGCAAGATGGGAGTGGAAAAATGATGGTAACAGTAGTTGGTATGAAGACTGAATGGGGTAGGTTGATGGCTACTTTGAGCAAAATCGGAAAAGACGAGATGCCATCGCAGGTGAAGCTTAATGGAATTGCAACCATTATTAGGAAAATTGGGTTAGCATTTGCTACCATGACGTTTATAGTACTTCTCGGAAGATTTCTTGTCAAGAGGGCTGATCATCATCAGCTTAACAAATGGACCAACAGTGATGTTCTAGAGCTTCTGAACCTTTTCGCAATTGCGGTGACTATAATTGTTGTTGCAGTTCCGAGGGACGCCCCCTAGCAGGGACACTAAGTCTTGCATTTGCAATGAAGAAATTGATGATTGACAGGGTGCTTACGAGGCATCTTTCTGTTTATGAAACAATGGGTTCTGCTAATTGCATTTGCACAGATAAAACTGGGACTAACTACAAATCATTTAGTGGTAAGCAAAATATGGATATGTGACCAAATAAAACCAATCAAAAGTAGTGATGAAGCAACCCAGGGCCAACCACTGGATTTCCTATCTCTGTTCCACTGACAAATCTGTGAACACAAGAGTTAAACAACGTAAGCAAGATGAAAAAAAAAACACGAAACCTGACAAGTTTTAATCATGTAACTTCATCATTTCCAAAGTCTACAGCTTCCCAGGAACAAGGAGAAAGGAACTCAAAAGTTGGCTGAGACATTTTTTTTCAGTTTCAGACGAAGATTGCAGATAGAAGATAACCAATCAAAGAATACAAATGATTGAACAAAACGATGAGTTTTATATGTAGATGTTGGACTCACTTTTATTTAAAAATAAGAATGTCATGCTAGAAAAGAAAAGTTGGGTCAAACTAATATGCAAATTTTTTTTAAAACATACCACGTCAGCGTTTCATTGACAAATAATAACCTCTGTCATATTTTTCGTCTACGTAAAGTTTATTTTGAACAATTTGTAAATATTGAGGTTCAACTTGAACAACTCGAAATGTTAGCGTCCTACTTAAATTCTGATGTAAGTGTTAGATTTTAAAATACACTTTTGGCTTAGTTTATGCCACAAAACCAAATAAAAAAGGACTTTATATTTGATTATTGTCATTATTTTATTTAAAATAATAGTCCTCATAGACCTTCTCTCTCCTCCTAAAAAGCTCTGTCTTCTCTCTTCTTTCAAAAGCCCGCCCTTTTGGATATTACTCTCATGCCCCTCCCCTCTACTGCCCGCCTCTCTTCCTCCTACCCTTAGCTATTAGGATTTATTTTTACTTTTCCCCCTCATTCTTCAGCCCCCTAGGCGGGTACCCATCGACATGGGTGACCCGCGCGACAACTCTAGAACCTTTTCCACCCCTTTCCTCGTCTCCCTCCGGTGTTAAAGGAGATCACCCAGCCAAGGTGCAGGTGCCAGGTGATGGCCCGCTACAGAGGACGTCGAGCATGTTGGGTGCTCCCAACTCCACGAATCCCACCGATGATCGGAGCTCTAATTTGGGCAAAACCATGGCGTCAGATGAAGCCCAGGGACAAAAGAATTCGGGAGGAGGCTCCTGGTGTGATAGAGTTGGAGTTCAGCAACATAGAGGTATGCTTAAACACTACCTAAATGTGCTTCAGGATGGGGTCATTTCCCCTCCGGTTGAATTGTTACGGGCTGGAGCCAAAGCATGGTCAAATGCATTAGTTGAGTTTTTTGGACTAAACGACTGGCTTTTCCTGCTGTAAATGCTTGGGCTAAGGCTAGGTGGAGTAAAAAAGGCTTCGAAAAAGCCATGCTCATGGATGATGGGTTGTTTCTATTCAAGTTCTCATCGCAAGCTAATGTCAGTGAGATCCTCGAACTTGGGCCATGGCATATAGGTGATCAACCTCTGTTTTTGCATCAATGGAGATCAGGAATGGGTTTGGACAGAAGTTCTGTTGAGGTGATCCCGATTTGGGTTTAATTCCATAGACTCCTGTTGGAGTATTGGACGTTGGAGGGGCTTAGCCACCTGGCTAATGCAATTGGCAAACCAATTTGCATGGACTCTCAAACAACAGCCATGGATAGAATTGGATATGCCAAAATTTGTATAGAAGTGGCGAAGGATGCAGTGCTCCCGGACAAGGTGTCTATTTGGCGATTAGATGAAGTAGGAGAATTGATCAGTGATAGTATACCTATCACATATCCTTGGAAACCTAATGCAGTTGGTAAGCAGTGGGTAAGGGCGGGGCGTCGATTTCCGTCAGGCTGGTATGAGGATTTGGTCCAAAGAATCATTCAGACAATAGAACAACATCGACAGATTGAACCGGGACAAGTTAGGCAGGATATCGGGCTTGAGGATGGGTCGAAAGAGGCTTTAGGGGAGGTAGGTCCTAGTCGAATACAAAGTACACCAAATAGTAGTCCACTTGAGGACAGTTGTTCTCAGGAAAGCAATGGGCAACTGGCTATAGCAACAGTGGATCACATGGAGGGGGCTGATCAGAGCTCTGTATGTATAGAACAACATGGTGCACAAGGAGAGTTTGCTTGCTCCTCTAGTCCTACACTTTTACCAGCAGATAAGGAGAGAGCCAATGCAGAAATGCTAGTTGAAACAATGAAGAAGGGTGGGGAGGTTCTTTTAGCTGCTGACCATGGTGAGCCAGCAGCAGCTCCCATCACTGAAGAAGGGGAGCTTACTCAGGACTCGAATAGGGTGGGTATGAGGACGGTGACTAAAAAGAAAGCGAAAAAGAAAAAGCATAAGGGGGTGATATCCCCTGAGTGCCTTTTTTTTAATGATGTCCATCTTAGTGTGGAACACGAGGGGCTGAATGATCCCCTCAAAAAGCTGATGGTGAAGCAGCTAGTTGCAACTTCAAACCCGGTTTTGGTAGGTCTGTTTGAAACTAAAATAAAAGCCTCGGCAGATAGGAAGGATTTAACTTTTTTAGAGACATAATGAAGCCTTTTAACTAATCATAAACATCACTACAATGGTCGTATTCTTTGCTGGTTCAATTTAGATAAACTATAAGTTCAAGTGCTCAAGATGGGTGATCAGTTTATGTATCTACGTTGCAAAGAAAAAGGCAAGGATCAATTCACGGTTTCTTTAATCTATGCTGCAAATTTTGCTTTTCAAAGAACTGATCTGTGGAGGGAGTTGATGAACTTCCAACTTGGGCTGAGCAGTCTGTGGTTGGTTATCGGTGATTTTAACTGTTGTCTCAACTCTTCAGAAGTAGAGGGTGAAGTTAGATTTCGTGGAAGTTTGGGTGGTGAACTCCAGCAACTTTTTTGCAATACCGAATTAGTTGATCTTAGAGGAAGTAGCAGATGGTTCACATGGGAAAACAAACAAAGAGGAGACATGTATATTCGGAAGAAGCTGGATCGAGCATTGGTAAATCAACAATGGCTCCACTCCTTCCCTCTTGATTCAGCCGTGTTTGGTGACCCGATTTTTTTAGATCATACGCCCATTATTATTTAGCATTAATATGCTACTAGCAGATTTGGGGCTCCTTTTCAGTTTTTCAATGGTTTACTTCGGGTTGAGGGGTTCATGGAATTGATTGCTCATATTTGGAGGGTTGAGATTCAGGGTTATAAAGGATACCAGTTAATTGAAGATGGCTAAAAGAGCAATCAACGTTTTTAGTAAGCAGCAAATGCTAAATATCCAAGAGTTGGGTACCCATTTGGCTGACTTACAACAGCAATGCTACAGGGAACCCCTCAATGAGAGACTATGGGTCCTGGAGGCTAACAACATGCATAAATGTCAAGAGGCGCTGACGTTGAATGACTCCATTCTTCGGCAAAAAGCAAGACAAAACTAGTTAAAGGAGGGTGACAGAAATTCAAAGTTTTTTCATGCAACTATCCTTGCTCACCGCAACAAGAACACAATCACTGAATTGTCAGACACAGATGGCAATTTATAGAGAGGTCAAGAGGCAGTGTTGGCTCATAGTCGGGATTTCTTTGTTCACCTTATGGGATGCTATGAAGAGCCGAGGAGGAATGAGTTTGGGGTTAGACATGTGCTAGAATTTACTCCAAGTCAAGAAAGAATCGACTTGTTAAATGCCCTTTTGCTGCTTTGCAAGTAAAGGAGGTCTCGTTTCGACTTAATAGCTCCAAAGCTCCAGGACTAGATGGGTATTCGGCCGGTTTCTTTCAACAAACGTGGCTTATTACAGGACAGTTAGTCACGTAAGAAGTTCTTGAGTTCTTCTCTTCTGGTAAAATGTTACAGGAAATTAATCACACTTACATCTGTTTAATCCCTAAAAAGGAGAGATCTGAGAAGATCATGGACTATAGGCCGATTTCTTGCTGCAACACAGTGTATAAAATTATAGCCTCTCTTTTAGCGGAGCGTTTGAAAGGAGTATTGGCTGAGGTGGTCAATAATGAGCAAGGGGCCTTCCTTCCGTCGAGGAGTATTGGTGAAAATATACTGCTGCTACAGGAACTGATGGGAGAGTATCAGTTTGGTAAAAAGGTCAACAGTTGCGCCATTAAAATTGATCTTTATAAAGGTTTGACACTATTGGCTGGGACTATTTGAGGTATTACATGCAGGGTATTGATTTTCCTTCCAGGTTCCGCCATTGGATCTCTCAATGCATACAAATACCATCTCTGAGCGCCCTTATAAATGGAATTCCTACAAAGCCTTTTAAGATCCACAGAGGGATACGGCAAGGGGATCCCATTTCCCCTTACTTATTCACTCTTGCAATGGACGGGCTGCCCTGATTGTTGTCCACAATGGTGCACTGCAATGGGCTTTTCCAGTATCATTATCAATGTAAGGATCTTCACCTGACTTATTTAATGTATGCTGATGATGTGATTCTTCTGTGCAAAGCAGAGCCGCAGGTGTTAGTAATAATGATGAATTTGATGGCCACTTTCTCTCATTAGTCTGGTATGAATATGAACACACAAAAGAGCAGCATTTATGTGTCTTCAGATGTGAGGAGTCGGGAAGGCCTTAGCAATTTGGTTAGGTCAACACTTTAATGTACTCCATTCCATTATCTAGGAGTCCCTATCACATTGGGAAAGCCTCGGTTCTCTGACTTCATGCCTTTGCTGGAAAAATTAAAGAACAGAATTAATTCATGGCAGAATCGGTTCCTCTCCTTTACTGCCAGAGTCAACTTAATTGTCTCAGTTTTGAACAACATGCACGTGCATTGGGCAGCCCATGTGACTATTCCAAAAAAGTAATCAAATAAATGGAGAGGATTTTAAAATCGTTCTTATAGACTGGTAAGTATGAAAAGTGCAAGGGAGCTAAAGCAAAATGGAACGAGGTTGTTGTTCCAAAGAAGCAAGGGGGTCTGGGCATTATTTCGTTTTTTTCGATGCAAAAAAGCCTATTTATGAAGAGAATTTGGCATTTATTTGTAGATAAAGAAGCTTTGTGGGTTAAATGGGTGCAGGTATACCTCCTTAATGGGCAAAGCTTCTGGCAACTCCAAAAGAGGTATGAATACTCTTAGATTTTCAAAAGTTTGCTGCAATTGCTTGAATTGATTTATCCTTTGATTAAGAGTAGAATTGGGAATGGAGAAGAAACATATTTCTGGTTCGACAATTGGTATATGATGAGCCCTCTTTGGTTGCGAAATGATTTAATTGGTGTTAGAAATCGCATTCCTAAGAAAGCCACTTTGGCATGGGTTGTTTGGGAGAGTGATCGTTTGCATAGGTACAGGTTCGATTATCTTATTACTAGTTATATGCATAGTATCTTCCTCCGTAACATACCAGACAAGATGATATGGACAGCTACCCAAACCGGTGACTTCACAACCTCTTCAGCACGAGACTTTGGGAGAGAGTCGATGGAAGAGGT
>JANIHZ010000209.1:69213040-69226290 GCA_027478365.1 Erythroxylum rufum | reverse complement strand
TGTAAAATTATAAATTACAACGTACAATATATTGAAAGACTATTTTGAATTTAAAAAAAATTGAGAGATTATTTTATAAATTTAAAAAATTACTTGAAACGATATTCGATATTGACCGATACTATCAGTACTAAAGCTAGATACAGTATTGGTACCTATATGATATTCATAATATTGACATAAATATAATTTGAATATCATAATTATGATTTTATCATAATTTTAATTGCATAGTAATTAATTTAGAAAATTTACTTTTGTATTAAAATATAAAATATAATTAACAAAGCACATAAAGATAAATAATATTTTATTAATTAAAATAATAATGTGACAAACAAAATTATAACCATCCGACTAACATGTTATTACGTAAGAGGATTCCAGTTCAGGTTAGGTTAGTATAGAAGTAAAGAAACATAATGCGCAAAAGGTCAAGAAAACGAAAATAGAAAACCGATCCCACCACGACTAAGTTACAGGATTTTTTGTTTTGAGTAAAAAATTCTTATAATAAGACAATATGTGTCCCTACCTCTCTGAATTGTACAGTAGTTTTTGAGAGGTACCAGACTCTATGTATGTAACCATCACTTAACCTATCCTTTCTAAGACATATTTTATTTTCTAGCTAAGATTGTATCGATAACAATTGGGCAAAATGAAACTGTCTATGACAATAACCTCAAACAGAAGCACCTTCCACACAAACATTTGGAGATAAGTCTCCACCTAAAATTGGGTGAGAAGCTATAATCCCAACCCCCAGATGTATAGGATTACAAATATAAAAGCATAACCTATGGTGCCTGGCAAAGAGGAATCCCGAAAAGGCAGATGCCATCTAGAGATTTGTGAAGCCACTTCCAATGCTCGCAAGCCTGTCGAATTCATTATTCAACGACGTTTTGTGTTTTTCTGGCATCTTTTTGTCTAACTTTGAGTGAAATGAAAATCCCCCTTTTTGTCAAAGAATATATTTGGCATTGACAACTGAAATTCTAAATTTAACTATTAAATCTAATGATTAAAAAAGTAAATTGGTTCTATCAGTTTAATCGTAAAAATATTAAACTGTTCAATTTTTAAGTTTAGTTTTTAACTTTTCGGTTCAATTTATCTTAATAACTCCTGTTGTTAAAAAAACCCCAATTTATTAATTAACTTGTCAATTTTTGTTAATTAATAAGTTCTTATAAATTAATTAATGTTTATTTAATAATCTTTTTTCAATTAAACTTCAATTCTCTTTAAATCATATTTCAAATCTCTTAATTTTGTTCAATCTTTAATCAGTTTTATGACAATGTAATACATTTTAAAATTTTTAAACCTTAAATTTCTTATCTTATCAGTTTAATTTTCGGTCTCGTTTTTAAAACATTAATTGGAACTTAGAAATATTCTGTTTTTTAATCGAAACAATTGCTAACTATTCTTTTAATGCATACGTTTACAAATGTTTATCGTTTGTAATTTCAGTTTCATAATGTAATATTTTATGAAGAGCATTTTACAATGTCGGGGAGGATATTTTTGTCGATATCCATAAAAGCAAAATAATACATAATAATTCCTCGAAATTTGAGATCAGCATATCGCTCCAATTTGTTCTAACTTCTCTTAATGACCGCCTTGAAATGCACCGTCTGGTGAATATGTGTCTTTTAGGCTGTTGTCTCCATGCACCTAACTCTTGAAATATGAAGTTTTACAGTCCCACGCCACAAACAAAGAAACAAAAAGATTTGCAACCCATTTGGCATTATATGATATGAATGTGAGGAAAGCGTTAGGTCCAAGGTTTTGAACTGTTAAGATCCGGTTTGTCGACCTTGCCGTGTTCAATATTCAATCAGAAATCAGTAACCTGCTTTATAGGTCGAGTCAACTCATAAGGTTAATTTGGCCTGTAAACCTCTATATTGATGCGTTACTCAGTTTGGGTTAACCCGTCTCTTGGCCACTACAGACCAATTGAACTGTGTGTTGTAATTTTTTTTCATTTAAAAAATCATAAATTTAAATTATCACTAACTTGCACCTAATGTCTGGTATTAGAACAATAATTTTACCTTACTGATGTAGAATTTGGTATGTCGTGTCAAACAAGTTAACGTGTCTCTTGTCTTATATAGAAAAACAAAAAACAAAAAGGCAGACTTGTCGCGAGAACATAAAAAGTCAAACAAATCCTTCAGTAGGCATGTGAACTATTTAGTCTATATATGTAACATTTAAATGTTAAAAATTATTGATCTTGTCTAAATAAATAATTTAATCTTTAAAATCACTTAAGAACTTTCATAATGTTTCTATATATGTCATGCTATTTAAAATTTATAGCATATATATGTTACACATCAATTAGCATTATATTTAAACAAATTTATGTTATTTAATTTCATTAATATTAATAATTTAATTAAACCTTTGAAAAATTAAAATTAAACCATAGTTTGTGTGAAGTTAAGGGACATATTTGACTATGATGCTTAAACAAAAATAAAGGAATACGTAATATATAACATATATCATTGATTTGAGAACAGGACAAATATCCATCACAATCTATTACATTAAAAAGGCGACTCCATCCCTCATAATTAAAGACTAATTGAAGTAAGTCTACTCTAATAATTATGATAAAAAGATCAATTTGAGCATTGATAGATGGTGAGGCCCGAGCTCATTAGAAAGATTCGTGGTCATGATTTTGCGATTGCCTTGTACGTACGCTTTTTGTTGGTTCTTTTTTATATTAAGCAAATCTCCCATGCTAACGGGAGTTTGAGTGTGGATAATTTAAAGGTATCGTCTCACAGTTAAAACCTTCTTAAAATACCTCGTAAGCAAACCAAAATATAACATATATAAAAATAATCTTCCACTTTTTACATTCATTAAGATTAAAAAATGATTGTCAAGGTGAGAAAAGGGCCAACAATTATGCGCAATCTTTTCTTTATATTTTATAAAGAGATTGCTTCCGTAATTCGACTTTTTGGTCACAAAAGAGTAACCTTGTATTTATTAAGATTAAAATATGAGGACCATTGTAGTGAACAATTAATAATCTCTTTTAGACCCAAAAGTATAACATTTATTTCTATAAGTTTTTTATTTCTACAAATTTTTATTTACATTAATTCTTATTTTCATAAAGTTTCTTATTTATACAAGTGTTTTTTTCTTCATATTTTTAAGATTAAGATCATTTTATTAAACCTTTAATTAGGTCTCTTAAACGTTGTAAAAAAATTATATCAATAATATGCTTATATTCAATTAAATTTTAATTTTTTAATTAAGAAATTTACAATTTTTTTATCCTTAAATTAAGGGTTACTTGACTTTTCGTTGTTTCTTGCTAAATCAGACTTCTACCTTTCTAACTTAAAAGTAATATAGAAGTATGATTTTTCTTGCCGCTGAAAGAAAATCCTCTATACTACGTTGGGAATATTGACTAGAGTAATGAAATGTACTTGATTGAATGAGCTGCATTTATTAGTATACGCACAATATAACATGATTTGGACTACCTCAATAAATAACACATTCACCTGTCCCAGTCCTTTTCTGAATTTCTCTCCTTGGGAGGTACATTTCCACGGGACCTATAAAAGGACAAGCAGAAAGTTCCAGGAAGGGGATTGGTGTTCATTAAAGCTGACGCAAACAATTACGAACTTTTGATATTTGACATGATGCTTTGGTGGATCGAAATTTCTGAGCATTTCGTGTTCGACTTCGCTACCCCCAGTGTTTGATTTCCGAGTGCACACAATTCTATAATGCTGTCCTAGGCATATATGGACAAGCGATGGTTATGGGTGTTAAAATCATTAGGGTTTAATGGCCATTGCGTACTTGCAAATTTGCTGAGACCCATCTGGAGATTGGTTTTCATTTAGGGTCAGTATCAATGTACAAGTGGAAGTTAGTGACACGTCAAGTTTTCTTGGGAATCACTGCGTCTGTGGTTTCTATTATTCTATATATTTAGTAGCCTTTCTTTGTGTTTGTCACTTCCTCAAAGCCTCTCATTTCTTGTATTGTTTTCAGTAGCTAATTGCTTTTTTATCTTTTCTCGTGATAGTACAGGCAATTCAGAGGTAGAGAGCTGGATAATGGGATCTGAGCCTCTGATTCATGTCTTTCTAGTTTCATTTCCTGGTCAAGGACATGTCAATCCTCTTCTAAGACTTGGCAAGCGTCTTGCTTCCAAGGGCTTGTTGGTAACGTTATCAACACCTGAAATCACTGGCAAACAGTTGAGAAATGCCAACGACAACATCACTGATGAACCAACTCCCATCGGTGATGGATTTGTGAGGTTTGAGTTCTTCGACGATGGTTGGGACGACGATGACCCGAGACGTAAAGACCTTGACAAGTACATGTCGCAACTTGAGCTTGTGAGCAAACAAGTGATTCCGGAGATGATCAGAAAATATGCAGAACAAGGCCGGCCTGTTTCTTGCTTCATCAACAACCCCTTCATCCCCTGGGTCTCTGACGTGGCCGAATCTCTTGGTTTGCCTTCTGCGATGCTATGGGTGCAATCTTGCGCGTGCTTCTCGGCATATTATCATTACTATCACCAACTTGTTTCTTTTCCCACTGAAGAAAACCCTGAAATCGACGTTCAGTTGCCCTGTGTGCCACTGTTGAAGTACGATGAAGTGCCTAGCTTCTTGCATCCTGCAACTCCTTATCCTTTCCTGAGAAGGGCTATTCTGGGTCAATTCAAGAATCTTGATAAACCCTTCTGCATATTGATGGACACTTTTCAAGATCTCGAGAACGATACTGTGGAGTACATGTCCAAGCTGTGTCCATTGATTAGGACTGTTGGACCATTGTTTAAGAACCCCAAAGAGCCAAACTCAAAAATTCGAGCTGATTTCTACAGGCCAGATGATTGTATTGAATGGCTCAACAGCAAACCCCCATCATCTGTTGTTTACTTCTCTCTTGGTAGTGTGGTTTTCTTGAAACAAAACCAGGCTGAAGAAATCGCATACGGGCTTCTCAACGCTGGTGTCAACTTTTTATGGGTTCTCAGACCACCAAGCAAAGACATACCCTTTGACCCTATTACCTTACCAGACGAATTCCTCAAGAAAGTAGGAGATAAGGCGAAAATAGTTCAATGGTGTCCACAAGAGAAAGTTTTGGCCCACTCGTCGGTGTCGTGCTTTGTGACGCATTGCGGGTGGAACTCATCAATGGAAGCGTTAGCGCTGGGGGTTCCTGTGGTGGCTTTTCCTCAATGGGGTGATCAAGTGACCGATGCCAAATACTTGGTCGATGTTTTTAAGGTTGGCGTAAGAATGTGCCGTGGACAGGCTGAGAACAAGTTAATAACTCGCGATGAGGTCGAGAGGTGCTTGTTGGAAGCCACCGTTGGGCCTAAGGCGGAGGAGATTAAGAGGAATGCATCCAAATGGAAAGCCAAGGCAGAGGCCGCGGCAGCCGAAGGTGGCTCATCTGACCGGAACATTCAAGCCTTCATCGAAGAGGTCAAAATGACAAGTCTAAAAGAGGTTAATCAGCTTCGAATGAGTTGAATAGAGTAACAACTACTCTGTACTTTCTCTCTTTTACTTGCCATAAACCTTCCATATGATTATACCTGGACTGTGTAATTAGATCGTAGATTAAACATAAAGCAGCAGGAGTGTAGCCTCATTCTCAACTAATATTTTCAATCATTTGAAATAAAATGACTATTGAAGCTTACGAAATTAAGTGAACACGTAGAGCAAATTATGTCACCCAATCTAACTTAACATTGATTGGTACATGTGGGTTCCTTTCAATTTCAACCACGCTCAAGTTTTTGATAACATCGGTTTCAGAAAAATGATGGGTTTGACCAATCTTGGCATTTTGTGCTTTATGTGTTTTTGTCGAGCATCTATAATGAGAGCCACACAAGGGGGGCCCTTTTCTATCAGATTTTCTATTCAAGTGAAGCCAAGACCTTGCATTTAGCAAACCCAGTTTGCAGAACGCCACTGTCGTTCACGGTGGGGCCACATTCTGCTTAATGTAATTAATGATTAAATTATAAGGCATGATTCAAAATTTATGTCTGTAAGATACTCTTGTTCTTAATACAAAAAAAATCAAAAAAGAGTTATTTAAAATTGTGCATAAGAAATCGCTTTGTAACTTACTACGTCGATATTGATCAGCTTAATTTTTAACTAAGCATGCTAAATGCCAAGGATATAAAATAAGCCACGAAAGACAAGCCACCCCTCTTCTTGGCACCACCGCCTTTATCGGAGATGCCTCCCTTAATATTATTCTGTGACATTGATAGAATCATTTTATTGAATAATTAGACTTCTTTAATTACGTTATTTGACATAATCATATATTAATATTGTGACAAGATCTCACCAACTTTATCAATTTAAATTAGGGATAACAATAGGGTTAGGTCATGAGCCTAATTTCAAGGGTTTTTAGTGGATCGACTCATAAATTAGGCATAAACTTAGACCAATTCAAAGTCCAATTTTAAGAAAAATTTGCTATAGATTATCTCATTGTCATTTTTAATTTGAATTCCGTTAAAGAACACAAAGAGTAAGTAATTTTTTCAATAAGTTATTAAGTCAAGGATAGATGTTTTGTTGTTACAACTCTATCATATATCAGTTATCACTATACTCATGTGATAGAAAATTATCTAAATAAATATGTTTATCTTTGTGAGTTGTTTCTGATAGGGAAATGCTAGTAGGTTCTGAGTGTACTGGGTAAGCCTGCTGGCTTGGGATAGTTTTTTTAGCATTTCTTTATCGGGTGCTTTTTTTATGAGTTATGATTTATGATTTTCGTAAAAAAAATGTTTAATTTTAATTAGCAAAATTCATACCGATAAGTTAATAAAAACTAATGAATTTGGTGATAAATTTTAAATATAAACGTCATTTCCAAGAGTTTGTTTTTCCATGTACATGCTATTTTGGTTATCATGTTCACGATGGACTAACAAATAAGAGCATGATGTATTAACATTAAAACATGCCTGATGTTGACATAATGAAACCGTCTTAATTCAAGAAGATGGACAAACTAATTCCTCCTTATCTTGCTTAGTTGAAAACAATTACTACGTTCCAATTGTTTATTGATGAGGTAAAACACAAGGCAAGAATTGTAATAGGTTGAAGTGATTTTGGTTTCTTTCCAACGTTTACACCTTAAGTCTAGGGATTCATAATGGATGACTTGATCACAATACACAAAAGTAGTAAAATAATAAAGATAATAGGTGAAACGCTTGAATGGAGTTGCAGCTTGCGGCATACATTGATTATGAATATCGTCTCTAGGGCTAATAATTGTACCGGCATCAACCTACCAAATGTAGGGATGACATAATAAATTCGAATTTTTAAAAATTATTTAGTCTTTAGATTAGATTTAAGTTCGGAATATTCTATTTAAACTCAATTTTAAAAAAAAAGTAAAACTAAAAAAACTAAAAAAATTGATGTAAAAATCAAAACTCTTATTATTAATTGAATAATAGGTTTAAATCTTAATTTAACTATTTGTTCAATAATTATTTAGTTGGTGTGTGATGTGATTTCTATATTATTATTTGTATTCAAGAATTAACTTAATATGTGTTCTATAAATAATAATGTTAACTATGCCGAGCAATATCAAGTAGGGGTCGTAATAAATTAGATCAGGTTTAGACTCGCATACTGATAAGCCTGATTTTATCCATCAACTTCAAGTTACATGTAATTTTAACTTTTTGTCACTTTCAATATCATATCAAATTTTGTCACCGATATCAAGTCATCTTAATAATAATGATTGGGCTGTTTTTAGTTTGATCAGAGTGGTTGAAATCATAATGCCCTTTTTTTCTATGCTGTAATTATTTGTAGTTAAGTGTCATTTTACATGTAAAACATGTGGTCTGAGAAGATTAACTGACTGAGATTGGTAAATTTTAGTTTAACTTATTAATTTATGTTCCAATAGATACAATTTAATTTAATAACATAGAACAAAATATCCGGTAAGAATCTCGATGAAATTTGAAATTTGTTTTCGATAATTCCACATGTAATATAAAATAATAATAATATAAAATAAAGATAAATATGTATAAACAAAAATATAAAAATATGCAATGTAATACGTAGAACATTACATATAGAACATAGTAAAAATTAACAATACCAGTTAAAATTAAGTAAATAATACATAAACTAAAATAAAGACAAATGCAAGAATTTGTTAAAATAGAATAAATAAAAAATTAATTTTTACATCATCATTTAATGTTTAAATTCTTATCATGCTACATGTTTATAAGAGAGAGTAATAGTTATTTTATAAAATCACAACTATTTTTATTAGAAATCTTGGACCAATTATAAGTTAAAATGTACTATAATTTAAAGTTGAACTTCTAAAATTACATTAATTTTTTATTTTTATTTTAATATTTTAAAATGTTATCAATTAACTCCCCGAGTCATAAAATTTTTAACTGCATCGTGATTTCGCCATCTAAGTGTCATTTAAAATGATTTTTTTATTGGTGCACTCCACTTTCAAATAAACACTTATTTAACTGCTCGGTCTGATTTTGGCTCGTGATCCGATCGAAATAATAAAAATAATGTCATTTTATAAATTAAAAAAAAGGATGAGCTAGGTTGACCTGGCCTAGTTTGTGATCCATCAAACCAAGGTTCAAGCCGGGCCGGGCCAAGAGCGAACCGATCCTAATTTCAGCTCAACCTATTGACATCATAATCAGGCAATGACGATTTACTAGAAAACTACTGCTAACAATGTTTATATATTTTCTCATCCCCGAGCAAGTCAACAACACTTCTCATTGATCAGTTCTTGGTTAGGCTCTATATTTTTGTGTTTGATTATTGAGATCACGCTAACAATCATAATATGTAAAAAAAAAAAATTAATAAGAAAGGTTAAGTAATATGCAATCTTATTTTTAATTAACAGAAAAACGATTTTTAAATGACCTGCATTAAAAAAACGCTCATATTTAAGAGGCACACGGAGGTGTCAATGATATGCATAATTATGTACATACTCGTGTAAACTCCTACAATTATAAATGTCGAGTTTTTATTATTTTATATATAATAATAAGAGAGATAGCTAAAGAGGGAGAGAGATGAGCTGAAGTGATTAGTTGTAGTTTTTTTATAAGGTGTTGTTGGATAAGATCATCGAACAAGATTACTCTACAGTTATTACTTCTTTGTGATTGGTTACAAACCAGACTGAAAGGTGGAGCACCAGTGCCAAGCAAAGAAGGCGTTGAAACATAACTAATAATAATTGATGTTGCAGAGCCTAAAAGTGAAGTCTGCGGGAGATGATCCAAACAAGGAGTAGCAAACGGAGAGGTCTTACAGAGAAAATGACAGGAAAAGGAGAAAATATTAGAAGTGCCTAACTCAGCTATAAAAGCTGGCTCAAAAGGAGGAGGTTTGCACATTATTATAAATTCTTGAATGCTTTCGTAGTTATCCGATGTGGGATTCTTGAGATACCCCCTTTAGTCCAAAGCAGGACTGAACATCTGATAGGCATATTAGACAAAGGGACATAACTGAGCACCGTCTCAAACTGGCTCTGATATCATGTTAGAAGTGTCTAACTCACTCCTAAAAACTAGCTCAAAAGGAGGAGGTTTGCACATTATTATAAATTCTTGAATGCCTTCATAATTGTCCGATGTGAAATTCTTGACAAAAAATAGAGTTTATTTAAGACGTGGGCTCTAATTACATAAACTTGATCTCCTCTGATGGTTGAACTTATTTATGTTACAATAGCCACCATTGTTGCTACCAAGAATTTTAATTTCAGTATCACATGGCCACTTTGATGAAAAGTTATTTAACATCCATGAAGCAGTTGAGTTAGAAAGACAGGGTCTGGTCCAGCGTGCAAACTTAGAGTTTAGAACTGCAAACTAGTCATTGGGCCGATGTCTGAAATTTAGTTATAAAAAAGTATAATTTTTTAAATAAAATCTGACACTAAATCAAAATAATTAATTTAGAACCAAAGTACATTTGACTGTATTTTATTTAACCGATATATTATGCATTTTAGCAACATAAATTTAATATTATAAAACATATACGTGAATTATTACAACAGAAAGGAGGCATGAAACTTGCCATATTGATGAAGACACAGATGAAGTAAGGAGGCATGAAACTTGCCATATTGATGAAGCAACAGATGAAGTATGAACTGGCCATAAAGAATCAATATCGTTGAATCTAACATACGATTCGCATATTACTGACTAAACATGAAATTTATCCCAAAGAATACGTGAGCAAAATAGCAGAATTCATTGGATATTTAATCATCATCTCTTTGCGAAAGTAAATTTTTAGTAATTACCAAAAGTTTGAAGCGGAGCTGTAGTTTTCACTTTTTAATTCCTATGATGTTCATCGCAACTTGCCCATAGAATGTTGCTAATAATACAAGTTTTATTAATATAAAATATAAGGAATAGGATAAATAAGCACAATTTTAATTCAAGAGTTGTAGGATACAAAATTTTAAAGAGAAAATAAATTTTATTGATAGATAGTTCTGTTAATCTCTATTAAAAGTTTAAATAGGTTTGCATAAATCTTAATTTGCCTTAAGAAGAGTTTTAAATAAAATAAGAAACTCTAATTCAACTTAAAAAAGTTCTAGATAAAATAGGAAATTCAAATTCAATTTAAGAAGAATTCTACATAAAATAGGAAAAAATCAAATATACTAAGTAAACTTTGAAATAAGAAACAAGAAATTATTCAAAATCCTCACAGAGAAATATGTTGTACAAGGCATGATCATGTGATATTCAATATTCCATTATGTCCGGTTAGAAAGATATGTTGAGAAGGATGTTGAATAAAGCGAGACTATTTGCTAGTGAATATCCTATTATGTTCAAGAATTCAAATGTCCCATCATTCACTCTCATTTGTCAAAGAACTTGACCTCAAGTTATTGTCAACATATCTAAGCTCTGTATTATGAAAGTAAGGTGAGAGATCGACAGCATTGAAAGTTAGAGAAATATTACCCATCTATAGAGGTAGTTTAATAATGTCGGCATTGTCATTGATTTTCCTTTTAATTTTAAACACACCATACTCCTTTTGTTATAGTTTCTAAGGACCTCCAACAATCGAAAATAGCGTTTCTATCATATAGGAGTAAGGTTGCGAAATATCGGATCTCTCAAGATCCTACATTTCAACTGGACTCTTACTGGGTGTTGTTATTGTTATTGTTATTATTGATGACCTCCAATAGTTCGGTTCTTGCTCAAGAAAACCATAACTTCATCTCCAACATTAAACAATTGAGCTCTCCTATGAACCAATGTAAGCCTTGTACTTCGGTTTAGCTCTTTCGATCTTCTTCATCATCTCCATTTGAATCTCTTATGCCTGTTTAGCTAAATTTGCAGCATTAGGGGAAACATTAGAATATTTAGGCAACTTAACAAGATCAAGAGCATGATTAGGTACCTTGGTGTAAACCATAGAAAATGGTGATCAATCAATAACACTATGGACTATATTATTGTCGGCAAATTCTGCTTGTACAATCAAGAAATTGAAACTTTTTGGTTTGTTACAATATATGCATCTTACCAAATTATCCAAAGTCCTATTCACCATCTCCATATGACTATCAGTTTGTGGGTATGTAGTGTTACTATACTTAAGAAAAGAATTAAATAACCCCCCTAAGGTCTTCCAAAAATGACTTAAAAACTTAATATCACATTCAGAAGTAATGGATTTAGGAATTCCATAGAGTTGCACCATTTCTCTAAAGAATAGTTAGGCAACTATTGTAACATCTGTCATCTTCTTATAGGGGATAAAATAGATCATTTTAGAAAACCTGTCCATAACCACAAAGATAGAATCCATACCTCTTTGCGATCCTGAAAGTCTTAACACAAAATCCATAGAAAAATCCTCCCAAATTACATTAGAAACTGGCAATAACATTTACGAACTAGCATTTGAAGCATGTTACTTATAAGCTTGATCAACTTGGTACCTTTTCACAATAGTAAAAATATTTCTCCTCATCTTTGGCCAATAGTTTCTCTTTCTCACCTCTTTAAGAGTCTTGCTTTACCAAGGTTGTAACACCCTACTCCCGCAAGACCCGAACCCGACATCGATGGGTGATATCCAAGTCCGTGCCCCGTGAGGGTGGCGTGCTAGATCACTTAGTCAAAAACTCAATATAATTTTTGTTTAGCTTACGCAAAAATCAATAATCGAAACTTGGGGCCCACTTTTATTCAGAAACATTTTCATTTACAAGAGTTACCAATATGTTTCAAATACTAGAATTTCGTTAATCACTAAGGCCCATTCCAAAAACAAAACATATTACACTTTGAACAATCTCTTTTGCAAAACCTTTTTCGAATTGGAAAGTTATACACAACAAATATATTCAAATACATAACATACAATAATTTGCGAAAAATACAATTCAGTGCGAAATACAATTCAGTGCAAAAATAAAGAGACACAATGCAGATGCGAACTGATCCTGACTTCTATCTTTCCCTTGCATGCAGAAATTGTACTCCCGTTTGCCTAACGGGGTATTTTTCAAAGCCTGAAAAATAATTGCAAATTTTGGGTGAGTTTTGCGAACTCAATGATTGACCATCATCGATGGCTCACCTAGTCATATAACACATAATCCATATTCGCATCATTTCACACTTCATATTCATTAGATATAATCACTCATATTATGCATATGTAGTGCACATGAGACCTACTTTTCATTTGTTATTTTGTTATGACCGAGTACCTCAACTGTCCCAGATAGGGATCATTAATAACTATCCCTTATCCGTTTGGGGGATACAGGGCTCATTAAATGTTGAGCCTGAGGCTCTGATTTACTTTTGAGCTCGAAGCTCATTTTCACTCGTTGAGCTTTAAGCTCTGATCGGTGGCTACTCTGGTCACAACAGCCATTATATTTCATGCATTCATGAAATGGAATACATCACTCACATTTGCATAAACTCATTCATTCCCATATCAGCGGACCTTAGTCCGGCATTCAACATTAAGTTGAGAATCACACTTTCACTTACATGCAAATGTACATTCAGAACACATTTAACAATCACATTAAGTACACTTAGTTCA